>JAJONR010001886.1:0-81586 GCA_029582245.1 Solanum etuberosum | reverse complement strand
ATAGATGAAGATAGTCTAATAACCCAAAAACCCTTGAGATATAATTTTAACGATTTAGAAAACTTTAAAATACATATAAAAGAATTGTTGGATAACAACTATATACAAGAAAGCAATAGCAAACATACCAGCCCAGCATTCATAGTAAATAAGCATAGTGAACAAAAAAGAGGAAAAAGTAGAATGGTAATAGATTATAGAAATCTAAATGCAAAAACAAAAACATATAATTATCCAATACCAAATAAAATATTAAAATTAAGACAAATACAAGGATATAACTATTTCAGTAAATTTGATTGTAAATCAGGATTCTACCACCTAAACAAACAATTCTTAGAAAAAAAAATTATGAGTGAGAAGTTAGGGACAATTAAGCTTTTGAGGTTTCAACACATTTGACAACAAATAGTTTAGGCTCAAATTGTGCCAAGATGGTTGCACACCCTCACAAGGTAGTCACAAAAGGTATGCAAATTTTGATTTCTTCTCAAAATTTATACCCAAGATCATTTCTTCCATTCACCAAATCTAGATAATTAGACTATCAAGGAAAATTTTAGGATTTAAGAAGCATGCTTTCAAGTAGGACCTCACCACATATGGCATTTCAAACATAATCATTTAGCACAACTCTCCAAAATCAAAAAGCTTGTTTGTGCTATTCATTGCAAGGCTCACATCAATACGCAGCAAGTCAACACAAGAATCAAAAAGATCATTCAAAATCAAAGTCACAACGATTTCTTCTTGCAACATTCACACAAAACATATTTCTCATCATAAGTACTATCCAAGGCATCGTTATTAAACACAATCAATTCTCGAACATTAACAATGAAAACTCAAGCATTTCAAAATAATAACTTCCATACTTACGGGGCAAAAAGTGGAGAGAGAAAAAATGAATCAAACCATCAACTATCATAACAAAATCCAAACTATCAAAATACTACAAATGCCTCAAAATAAAACTGAAAATAACAAAATACAATAAAGAAAAGGAATTTAGCACAAGTTCCCTCACCCTAGCCAAAATAAAAACAGTAGTGTCTTCAATGCTATAAAAAGAAAGTACGGGAGGAGAGTGATATAAAGACCATCCTGACAGGCTATGCTTGTGAAGTGCTCTGATCTGTAGTATCAGAGGGATTGTCATCATCTCGGGCATCAGTACCCTGCAAGACTGACACAGAAGGCTACTACTTTGTATGTGTATTAGTTAATTACTAGTTGTCCGTGTAATACATGCCATGATTCATTGCGTAAAATACACATTTAAGACATTCACTTTCAACTTATTCAAGTCTTCAATTATAGGTGTTTCAGGTTTACGTGAAATCATGAATTAATTTGTTTTACCTGTGTGCACGAATCTTGTCGTTGATCTTGCCCTCTTATTCTATTCCATGAGATATGGATGAAGTTGAATATGTTTTCAGATGACCTTGTGTTTTCATTTCCACTTATTTTGAGTTTCGACATTATGGAAAGTGAAGATTAACTATAACTTAGGTTGATCACTGAATCAAATTGTCATTTTGTGCTTGTGTTAAGAATCACATGTCAAAAACTATTTTTACATAGCAGCCCTATTTAAGACATGACGACTTGTAGAGAACCGTGATATAAAATAAGACTGATAGATGTTCAATCAAATATTATGCTAGAGTAATTTATTTTCTTTTTATAAGATTCCCAACTCAGATTTCTAATGCTTATATGTTATATAAAAAAATTTCTCTTAAAATATATGTGTATGGTGTTAGTAGAGGAATGAAATTTTATTCCTTTTCATTTTCATGCTATCTCTTAGGGTACTTCAAACAACTTGCGTGTCCATGCGTGTAAATTTTCCTTCATCGCTAAAGTAAAACAAGTGATCCTCGCTTGGAGTCATTTATGGCTACTTATATTTTTTAGCATTTATTTGCTTACTTATTTTTATTTACAGGATAAACTTGCTTGTATAATTTAAATGTGTTCTTGTTCTTGAAGTCACAATATCTAATTTTCTATAGATGTTTGGGTTTGGGGTACGTCTAGTTAGAAATAAATCTTTGTCTTGACGTAACAAAGATTATGTTTCACAAATTTTCTTTTAAATCAAATGTGAAACTGATTTACACTTGTGCCGAATTTTCTCATGCCCAAAATGTGATTTTAAATGGAATAATATCTCTTTTAATACAAAGATTTTGAGCATCTCCCTTTGTGTCCTTTCAAAATATTTTCATCTTGTCAGAAATAGACTACTGTTTTTCTTTGACCATCAACTTAATGCAACTTTTTAAATAATTGTCCACCTTATGTTAATTCTTTATATCTACCTTTATAGTTAGCTTATTTTACTAGCAAGATGTCTACATTTTTACGACTTTTAAAAACTTTTTCTTATAACATAAGTTTTGCCGGTGATCATTTTTAACGAATCCTAAAGAATGTTTAACCCCTTCCATTTAGAATAAACTAGAACTCTTACCTAGAATCACATAAGTTAAATAGACCATTAATTGGAGTTAACTTTAGCATTACATTAGTTAAATATTTATGTGTCCTAATTGACCATTAAAAAATAATTAGGCGGTGACTCCTTAAGCTAATAATTTAGGAATCACCAATATGTTGTACTCTAATTTGACACGATTAAAATAGGGTATAACAATTTGCTGACTCTACTGGGGATTAGGTTCTAAACCACAACAGACTTAGGTTAATAATTATTTTTTTGTTTATTTGCTTATTTTATTTTAATTCCCCTTATTTTGTTTTTTTAACCGTGTTTATGTGATATAGATTGTTTATCTTTTATTGCTTTATATAAATTGCTTATTTGTTATTACTTTATATAAACTGTCTTTCCCTTCATATTTCCTCCAATTTCTAAAAATTGATACTATCACACATACATGCGAGGTGTGTTTCGTGCACCCACAAATTCTTTCTTCAAAATCCTAACATTTAGGAGAGTTGGTGTATGCGAGGGGTGTCTGAATGTTTTTTCGTGTGACTGCATAGACTTCACACTCGAGAACCTTGTGTCTAGTAAACTCATTCTTAATTTACCCAAGATAGAGCTAAGCCCACACCATTTAATTAAGGTACATGCATCATGCAAGCCTAAGAGGCTTAATATCCTTGGTATATTAAGTTCATTAGTCAAATTTACCCTAATATCTAAGTGGGTTCACGACCTCGAGCGACTCTTATAATTTATGTATGCATTATTTGAAAAATAGTTGTGCCAAAATATGGATTGTTTATTCTAAATTAATTAAACTTTAGGAGAGAGGGTATTACTAACCCTTTTCCAATGCAGATATCTACAAAGTTCCCAAGCTTTTACCTATGGAGATGAAATCACGAGCATGTCATGAGACGAAGATGCGTAGATGCGATGAAGAACTTTATTTTTTATTCTTTCCTTTTTTTGGCATGTAATAAAGCCTAAGACTATCTTTGTATTTCATTTTAGGAGTTAATGAGTGGTAGATTTGCACTCATTTGAGGTCTATTTAGCTCAATAATTAGTGTCCTCAATGCCTTATTATGTCATATTATGATGATATATTGATGATTTGCAGCTACGAAGGAAAATGGAAAAGGCAAGGAGTGATGTTTGAAAGGATGAAAAAAATACAAAAGATGTGCAAACTATACATTGTTGATCGCCAAACGAGAAGGGAAGATCACCTAATGAGCACGGCCTCACCCAAAATGACAGTGCATAACATTTGTGTTTATCGAACCAGGTCGGCGAACTCCATTAGAGAAGGATATGCGCCGAATGAGAAAGACGGCCTGGCCGAACATCATCGAAAATAACAGTGTAAAAAGAAAGACTAAATTCTCGAAAGGCGAATAGAAGTGATACTCGGTGATTCACCGAATGTGAAAGACTGACTCAAACGAGTTCGGCAACTAAGGTTTATACACCTGAATCCTGGAGCATGAACATTGTTCAAAACACGAGAGCTATACGGATACCTCCTACAGTTTGGAGGGCTGTGTTTCACATTATCGAAATAATGCTACAATTGCTCCAGATAAAAGGAAATTTTGGGAGCCTAGCTCATGAGGATCCCCATGAATACCTTAGGAATTTCATGGAGGTATGTGAACCATTTGTGTTCAAGAATATCTATCAAGAGTTTGTAAGATTGAGGTTCTTTATGTTCTTTTTAATGGAAGAGGCTACAAGATGGTTTGCAGAATTGCCAAATGATTCTATCACTTCATAGGAAGAGCTAAATAATACATTTTTGGAGATATTCTTTCCACCCTTGAAGATTATTAAACATCGAATCCAGATCCAAAATTTCAAGCAGATCGAAGGTGAACCTCTACAGGAGACATGGCTGAGGTTCTAGAAGCTGCTTTTGCAATATTCAATACATGGCGTTCTGGAAAATTTGCTGCTGCAATACTTCTATTACAGCCTTGAATCAGTCAACAAAGGTGTGGTTGATCAGTTAGTCCAAGGGGGATTAATGAGACAACCGTATGTTATGGCTTCTTTGTACTAGATGATATGACTAAGGTTAACCGAGCATGACATACTAGAGAAGACCAAGTGCCTACTCTTCAATTGAGTTTGAGCAAAGAGAAAATTGAGAAGGACCATGAAAGAGATGAAAACATGGCCAAAATGATGACCCCGCTCTATTTGTTGTCTAAACATGTCATACGAAGTGGACTCAAGTCGGTAAATATAATTGGAACTAATCATGGTCAGTGTCCGGATGATTCCAAGTTTATATAATGAGGAATTTTAACACTTAGGAAATAAAATGGTGGGTTGTCACACTAATTATCAATGACAATGTGGGAACCAAGATTGGAACAAAGATAGAGATGGTGGTTGGAAAGATTGGCGGGGGTGGAAATTTGAGAGATAGGGAGATGGAAAAAGATAGGTACGTGCCTCCCCATGATCATACACGCTCAAAAGAACAACCTAGGCTAGAAGGAAGTTGGACTGAAGACAAGCTTGCAAGGATATTTAACAAGGTTGAAGGGTCTGATAAAGTTTTGAAGGAATTGAAAAATGACTTCTCCACTTTATCTCAAATGGTGACTTCTCACTCAGTTTCTATCAAGCAGCTGGAGACTCTATTGGGTCAAATCGCCACTCATCTAAATCCAAGGAAAAATGGAACATTGTCTAGTTACACCATCCCAAACCCCAAGAACGATTGTTCAGATATTGAGAATTATGTCATGCCACGACGTTAAATAAGGCGCTGCCTGGGAGGCAACCCAATTCTTCACTTTTATTTTTAGTTCTTTGTAATAACGTGCATTGTGAGTGTAGATTGAGAAGAGGTTGAAAGTTTGAAAAGGGAAGCATATGCGATGCCAAGACCTAAATGGCGATACAGTGAAGGTGTTGAGCGGACTCATTCTTGATCGCCTTCTTAGCTTGAACATGTGGAAAAGTGTACTGTCAAATTTAGCGATCAGAACTCCAAAGGGGGATCCACCAAAGTGCACTATGTAGACTCCATCGGGTCCACCGAATCAACCTTCAAGTTTGGTGTTTGTTCATGCATGTTCGGTGAGTTTGAGCTCTAATTGGTGATTCGATGAACACGTTTTCCGACATTAGTCATGACTTCCGAACGAACCTAATATAAAAAGGCCAAGGGTTTTCAAATTCAAAAATCAAACCCTTTGATATCTTAAAGTCCTCTTCGCTCATTTCTTTTGAGTGATTATAAGCCTTTAGTGTGTGTTTTCAAAGTTTGAGGAGTGTGTTTGGTTAGATTTCCTGTCAACCTAACCCCGTTTCCTTGATTTTCTCGACTTGTGCTCCTACTAATGTTGGTTTCTGATTATTGTTGATAATTTTAATCTTTAAATTGTAAATTCGGTATGGGCTTGAAGACATTAAGTGTTATTAATTGTTGACTTTTTTGGGTTGTGTTATATTGTGTGATTTGAATTGTACCCTTGAGATATTAGAATGATTTTGCTTGTAAAATCCAAATCTTGATTGTGTTGGTTGAAATTTGAAATTGAACTGATAATTATGCTAGGTCTGAGTCCAATTTGATGTAAGTGTAGTCTGATTAGCCTAATGTTGACCCAATTGCATGATTTTTCCCAATGATAGACATGGTGACTACTTTCTTAAGGGAAAATCATAAATTCGTGCAATACTTAGCAATATCTGGGGGAAATCTGAGTACCCATGGGTATATAAGCATATAGGTGGATTGTAATGATGTGGGGAAACTCCTATTTGTTGTATATGTTGGGTTAGCTATAAAAATTAAGCATTGGGCTAAACACTTCCTGTTCGGTGGGGTTGTCTTAGATACCCAAGAAGGTTAGGTGAATCACCGAATAAGCCCTAGGTTGCCTTCTTTAGCATATATATATATATATGGCATTGGGTACTTTCCCATTCGGTGGGCTTGTCTTAGTCTGTCGAACCCACTTGGCAAATCACCGAGTGAGAGAGGACATCGCCTTTGATGCCGGTGTCTTTTCAATTTGCACTATCATTTTTGGTGGACTTGTCTTAGCCCGCTGAAACCAACTCGGCAAATCACTAAGTTGGAATTGAATCCACTTTTGTGCCTGATTCCTGAGGTATTTGTTACTGTCTATTTCGGTGAACTCATCGGATCTCGCCGATCCTATTTGGCGATCTGCCTTCCCGTTAGGCGAGCCTCATGATAATTTTTGAACTATGTTTTAAAGTGTGTTTGATTTCAACTAACCTTCACGAATCCTATGTTTGAATCTGTGCTTTTCAGGTAATGGCAAGAACTAAAGGAAAACAAGTGGTTACATCCGATATGGAGTCAGACACCGACTCTCCTCCTCCTCCTCCAAAGAAAAAAATGGAATATCAATTAATGACACTTCAGAGGCTCCTCATAGTCAACTATCCACCACTCGGCAAGCATCTACCCAAGCGAGGGTACAACCAAAGAAAGGGGGTGGTGAGGAAGAGGATAGAAATTAGGTCCAAATTGGTACAACCATCTTCTGTACAAGCCCCTGCTTCTAGTTCCTCTTAGTTTTTGCTCCAACAGCCCTCAATAGGCTCAAAGCTGCTAGAGAGAGGACCATTCTTAAGGAGAGACGTCTCTCCACAGATGGAATCACGAGTGACCACACAACTATCTAGGACACCATAAAATTTCACAAGTTTGAGGGGTTCACCAAGCCACAAAACCCCTATATTCCTTCTTGGGTGAGAGAGTTCTATATTGCATATGCTCAGGGCCTCCAAAAACGTGGAAGGTCCTAGTTTGGAAGCCACTTGAAGAAGTGATGCGTGGGAAGAAAGTACGATGAGATGCCAAAGCAATTAACACTATACTGAGAATACCGACATTTCAGTCAGATTTGTACTCACTCCGGATGCAACATGACTTGGAATCATTGAAAGGATGGCTGGCCCCCATGATTTTTTATTCTTCTCCCTCCTGGATAGCTGATAGTGCCCGGATTGAGAAGAAGAATCTAAATGTGGTGGCAAAATACTGGTTCAGCTGCATCAGCAGTAACATAATGTCGTCATACAATGAGTCTATCCTTCGCCATGACAAGGAATTCTTGGTAAGAATGGTCATAGGCAGAAAGCATATACATGTGGGTGTGATTATAGCCAATGAGATACAGGTGAGGGCTAGGCAGGAGCAGACCTCTCACACAGTTGCATAATTAGTACCGAAAATGGAAGGAAGGAGTGATTGTGGTACTGATTATGCAACTATGTGAAAGGGCGAGAGTCCCTTTCAAATAATCTACATGTGAGGATCACACTAGCCTCCTCCAATGATATCAAACAAACTGAGGCTGAGTTCCTGTTGGATGACGCGGCTCGGAGGAAGACGCCACCACCAGAAATGACATTTGTGGTTGATTCCACCACACTAGCAGCTGAGGCTAGCACACCTGCTCCTTCTATGGAGCAGGCATGTATTTCTTCTACTGTGCCTCCTACTCTTTTTGCTACTAGTACTATTGTATCTTCTTCTACTGTTGCTAATGTGAGACCTTTCCCCACTCCTATCGCCTGTCCGTCACTGACCAAGGTGATGAATTATCAGATAGGCAGCCTTCCCCCATCGGCAGATGTAAGAGCCGCCCGGGTTGAGAGGGACATGCGTTAGATCATTGATCAGGCTATTGTGAAAGCCTTATCTCCTCTGAGAGAGAGTAAGTGGGTGTGAGGGGTTGGTTGAGGGCCATGGTGTGAGGTTGTATAACCTCACTGCTAGACTTGAGGCCTAGGAGAAGATAAAGAGTAGTACTTGTGCACTAGATTCCATGAGAGGGGAGCTTGCCACTTTGCGATTGGAGGTGACCGAGTTGCAGTCCACTGATATATCAATGCTATGAGGTTCCCCTACCGGATGCACCTACCTCCATGCCAAAGATGCCTAGTACTAAGCCTCTTCCTAGTGAGAAGCCTGAGATAGTACTAGTGTTGTTGTTGATGTTGATGATGATAATGAGAGGGCCAAGGATGAGTTGGCCAAGGAGACGGACGAGGATGAGTTGAGGAGCGAGGAGCATGGGATTGCTCATACCTTGACTAAGATAAAGGAGGCCGAGGAGGTCATTCTTCAGGAGACGGAGGAGGTAATTCTTCAGGAGACCTTGGAGCGATCCTTTCAGGAGACTTCAACTGTTGACACTAGTGGAGTCACTTCAGACTCCCCCATCCCTCAGACTGTTGAGACAGGCATTGATGCCCTATTTGAGTCTTCCCTATCGCCTTTAGTGATCCTATCATTGGGCATTGATGCTCCTCTTGAGGCTTCCCCACCTGAGACTCCGGATGAGAGGCCTCCACATGCCTAGCCTGTTAGAGGGGCCTTTTTAATCTCTACCTCCCATAATTTTCTTACTATTGTATTGAGGACACTACTTTATTTTTTTGGTGGGGTGAGGGCCTTTGAGTCAATATTCCTTTTTATAGTATTTTGTTATTTTGATTTTTGGATAATTGTAGTACTTTACTTTTGTTTAAATAATAGTTCTCTTTTGTTTGAAGTGTGTCTCTTATATCTATTTAGTTCTCTCTTGTTTTGAAACCCATTTTGCAACCCTCGTAAGTTTTGACATTCGTGAATTGCTTGAAGTTTTCATTGATAACAGTTTGAGGATCGACTGAGTTCAATATCGATGTCTTGACTAGTACTCATAATGAGCAGGAAGTAGAGTGTTGGTGTTGCGAGAATGAAATCGATGTGGTTGCACTTTTGAGTGATCTCGTTGAATCTTCAATTTACTAGCTACATTTTTATATGAGACTTGCAATGAACATCGCACGTACGCTTTTGATCTTTTTGGGATGTGCTAAATAATTGAATTTAGAAGATGTGTGGTGAGGTCTAACTTGAAAGCATGTATGTGGAGTCCTAGAATTTGTCTCGTTAGTCCAATTGTTTGAATCTTGGTGAATGTGAGACATGATCTTGGGCAACAATTCAAAGAGGGAACCCAAATGTCCATAATCTTTTGTGACTACCTTTTGAGGGTGTCCATCCTTGTTTGTACCATTTGATCCTAACCCATTTGTTGGCAAAACCAAAGGAAAGCCTCTTAAATCAAATTGTCCCAATCTTCTCACCAAAATCTTTTTTGAAGCATTGTTATATTTGAATAGTCAACTCAGGCCAAATGCATAATTTGGGGGTGTAGAAAGGAAGGTGGAATGAAAGTCAAGTAAAGGGAAAAGAAAGATGAAATGAGACTCAACTTTGGAGTTTGTAGGAAGCCCTCCTTATGAAAAAAGAGTCATTGTGGTGAAAACGCTTTGAAAAATGAAAATGAAAAAGATAAGTGAATGTAATAAATGGGGTCCCAAATAAATTTAATGAGAAGTCAAAGTTTGAGTTCTCACATGAAAAAGAATGAAAAGAACTTGAGAAGAGGTGAAGAGGATTGCAACAATGCTTTGAAAAGGTAAAGTCACCAAGTCAAATTTACCATACCTTAACCCTCGGTCCCATCACAAGCATAAAAGACCCTTGAGATGATGCATGAACTAGGTTATGTGGTGATTGGAAAATATGGGCAAATCTATGAGACAAAGATTGCATGTGTTTCTCTTTTAAGAGAGTGAGAGTTGCATTGATTCCTTTTACATTTGTTGATTTTCTTTGTGAGAATATAAAATCGTTCTTGATGTGAGGCACTTGAATGCATTTGTTGAAACATGTTCTTGCATATGGCAAGAAGCTAAGGTGAACTTGAACTTGTGTTGTCACCGGCTAGTCATCATTTGAAACTTTTTGATCATGATTAAGTGTAGCATGTTGTTGAGAGTAGTCTTGGTATGGCACTTACATGTTATCTCTCATTGGGTACTGTTGTAGACACCCTTATTGAGCTAATTGTGTTTTTGATTTACTTGAGAAGAAGCAAAGTTTAAGTTGGGGGTGTTGATGAGTGGTAAATTTTCACTCATTTGAGGTATATTTCGCTCAATAATTTATGTCCTCAATGCCTAATTTTGTCTTATTCTGATGATATTATTGATGATTTGCAGTTATGAAGGCAAATGGGTAAGTCAAGGAGTGATGTTTGAAAGAATGACAAAAAATGCAAAAAGATGTGCAAACTATACATTGCTGATTGTCAAATGAGAAGGGAAAATCTCCTAATGAGCAGGACCTCGCCTAAAATGATAGTGCATCGCACTTCTGTTTATCGAACCAGGTCAGCGAACTCCATTAGAGAAGGCGATGTGCCGAATGAGAAAGACAGCCTTGCTGAACATCGCTGAAAATGAAAGTATAAAAAGTAAGACTAAATGCTCGAAAGATGAACAAAGGTGGTACTCGGTGATTCACCGAAAGTGAAAGGATGACTCAAACCAGTTCGCCAACTGAGGTTCAAATTTCTGAAGCCTACAACATGAAAAGGTAAGCTGAGGAGCAAGAGGCAATTCACCGAACGAGCTCGGCGAGCCCGACTAATGTCGCCGAATAGGTCGCGTATTGGCTTGTGAGCTTAATTTTCTAAAATTATATATAGCTCAAAGGAGAGAGAAATTATATATCACATCAAGTTGTGTAGCAAAGAAATAGTTCTAAAATATAGTTTAGAGAGAGAACACTTGACCCTTTTTGAAGAACACTTTCTATCTTTTGGGGTTTTCAACTTTTGTGCTTGAAATTGACAAATTGAAGTTGAATCCAAAGTGGGTCTACTTGTAATTTATTAATTTCATATTACCCATGGTTTCTTTTATGGAAGGTATAATATCTTTACTTTTTGTGATGGGTGGCTAAAACCTCAAGGTCTAGGACTGCAATTATGGGGTTGGGTGTTGATTTAATGTAATGGGTATTGTGTTATGCTCTATTTTGTTGTTGTTCATACATGAATTTAGTCTAATTAGCATGGGTTTAATTTATGGATTAAGGTTTCAAACTTAATTCCTACTCCCGATCTCCGGTCGATGCTCGAAAGAGATTGATTGGAGTGGGTAGCTAGTCTGATACTAGCAATATAATTTTAATTGATTATTACTAACGTCATCTTAATTTTTTCTTATTTCTAGAAGAGAAATTTGATTTGTCTTTATCTTTTTTTATATGTTTACCTATTGCATCTTTACAAATTCTTATATCATGTTCCAATATTTTTATTTTATATATAAAAAAAAATTCCACACTTAACACATTTTAATGATTCTAGAGCATCGTTTAGGCTCAATTTCTTAGTCTCCCCAATTAAGATGATCTTATTTTATATTATTAACTACTTTAATTCGTTAATACCATTGAATTTCTTTCTTTGCGCCTTCCAATATTTGTGTCCTCGACTTGCTTTATGATTCATCTTTCTTCTCTCTTAAAATGGGGATAATCGTTCATTAGGTGTAATTTCACCCGTCTATTTTTTCTACATGAATTCACTCCAATTTTTTCTTGAAAATTCCAGTGTTTAAATTTCTACCTTTTTAAGCTCCTCGAAGTCCTTCCCTTACGGAATTAATCCTATTTTTCTAACAATAATTTTTTTTATTAGTTCCACATTTCGTAAAATCTATTTGGCATTCGATTTATCTCATGAAGCTTTTACTTATGCTCTCAAATTCTTCCAATTTATCATCAATATTCAAGTTGTTTGTTGCTTCTTAAATTGGTAGATGTTCAAATTTATTTGCGCAATCTACCAAATAGCCCTTGCCAATATTTGTTCAATTTTTTTCCATCAAGATCAATACTTCTTTAATTTAAAATATTTGTGTCGTTCTTATTTTACGGGTTGTCAACATTTATTTGTATGCACCCATTCTGAGTTTTGGCACATGAGTCGAGGACAATCTCATAGGTCTTCAATTGATTGACATTGTTTCCACCCTTGATAATTTTTTTAATCAGCCGATACAAAAATAGAGGTTAAGTTCATTCATAACCCTTCAATTTTCAAGTCAAAACCTCGTGCACTTTATTAACCATAAATTTCTTATCAATTATCTTAATCTCGAGCTTGTCACCAAATACATATTATTATTTATTTATTTTCTTAAAACATATCCCTAGATCCGTTGATTTTTAAATCCTCTATTCTTGGCCTTTGCATACTTACTCTATGCTTACCAAGTATTCCTTTTTTCCTTCCAAAGGTTGACTTAAGTTGAGCATCAAAGGGAAACACAAATTCAAGGAAAATATGGCGAATCTAATTGTGATTGACTTAGTTGAAGATGAGTTTAACCATGAAGAAGCCAAGTCATACCAGGATAAAATTGCTAAGCTTTAGGACAAAGTTGCAAATATGAAACAAAAAATTGACGACATCAAGAAAATGATAGCCGATCTTCAGAAATTAGAACTCAAGATCACCGGACCCTACATTTGATAAGACTGTAGGCAAGAGTATGTGTTAGTACAAAATGTACTAAATATGTTAGCTAGAATAACATCATAAGAGCATAACAAAAGTGTTAGCCAACATAAGACATAAGTGATGAGTCCGAGATTTTGGACTCATTTAAGGCTTTGTTTTGATAGATTTAGTGTCCTCAAATGCCTAATTTTGCTATAAACTGATGTTAATGCCTTGACTTTTAGGTATATGGATTGAGGAGCAAAGCAAGGATACTAATAGGCAAAAAGGAATAAAACAAGCTGAAGAAATTAAGAAGGGCGAGCCTGAAGATCGCCAAGAGCACTAGGCGTGTCGCCGTTATTGCCGCGGAGAATGAGGCGGAAATATATCGGCATATAAGACTCTTGGAGAATGGTACGTACTATAATCTATCGCCTCAGAATAAGTGTGTCAATCCTTGAAGAAACAGACTAAGTCGGCGACGAAAAGGAGCAGCCGGCGAATCGCCGAGTCGTTCCGCAAAGCAAAGATAGATCGTCCAAAGTTACAGACCTCGAGAATGCTGAATGCTAAGGCGAAAAGGTGATGGAAGAGGTCAAAGGGCAGCTCGCCAAGTGGTTCGGCGAGCCCGACTTACTTCACCGAGTGGCCCTTCGTGACTTATTTTCGGTGACTATAAATTACATGTTGAAAATTAATTTAGTATCGAATTTTTAATCCATCTGAGTGTAGAAGAGTTTTCTCTGAAGTTTCTAAGTAGACTTGAAGGTTTTGAGACTCAATTTGGAAATTTTGCAAGTGGGTTTCAAATTTTCTTCGAATTGAAGCATTGTAAAGCTTGAATTCCTTTTACCCAGTCTATGGCTAATCGATTTGGTAACGGTTTTTATCTTTTCATGATGTTCGGCTAAAACCCCAACTCTTGGGGTGTGATTATGTGATTATGGGCTGAATTAGTGTGTCGGTATTGCTAATTGTTAGTTTAAATGATATTTAAAAGTGGGTTTAATCATTAACTGTGGTTTAATTTATGAATTGTAGTTGCTAATGCACTTCTATTTTAGAGTTCTTGGCTTGCTTAAGAGAGAGGTTTTAGAACTAAGGTTTTTGATTAATGGTTTGTGGGTATTGGGTTGATTTGGGTTCAGCTCGAGAGAGTGAATCCTAGACCCAATTCCACACATTTAGCTCGAGAGAGTGAATGGATTAAGGTGTGGGATACTCTTATTTTACATGCTTGTTGATGTTTGAGAGAAATCACTTGATTCGGGCTAAATTATTTGAGAGAAAATTTACCTCCCCTATAGCTTAGCCTACTCACTAATATCTAACTATTTCCTAATAGTTGTAATTATCCATATGTCTATATTTCCTATAATCGATCACATCCCAAGAATCCGTCTCATTATTGTTAATTCTTATTGTTTATGACTGCTATTTATCGTTGATAATTGCAAATAAAAACCCCCATCTGACATTTAATGTCACCCCTTTTATTTGTAATGTGTCCTTTTCCGATAATATCTATTTCTATAGCTAGTTAGATCATATTTGTAGTTCATAGTTGAATTTGAACATGTACCGCTCCCTGTGGGATTCGACCCCAACTAAATTGTTGGGTTTTATACTGATTTACGATCGTTGACACTTAGAATTGGATGAAGTATCTTTGAAATGTTATTAATCAAAATGGCACCGCTACCGGGGAGTGGTGTTGTTTTAAATTCTTTTATTGAAGTTGAATTGTGATCTTTGTAGTTATAGTTGAATCTACTTATTTTTGTTTTTGGTTTTGTGTTGTTGGTGTAAAACAGAGGAGGAGATGAGCGTCAACCGAAACAATGCAATGGAGAATCCCAAAAATATAACTTGAATTGGTATCTATGACGTGCCACGACGTTAAATAAGGCGCTTCTTGGGAGGCAACCCAAGTTTTCAATGCTTTAAGTTTAATTTTGAATAATGGGTGTTGATTGTGCAGATTGAAAAGTGGAGTGTGTTTGAGAATGTGCAGTTTGGCGAGCCATAGAGTCTGGTCAGCGTCTCATAAAAGAGGTCAGCGAGCCCGACTTGGACCGCCGTTGGACCAATAAAACTTTAGGTGGAGGTCTGTAAAACTTGGCGGGCCAATTAATTAATCTCCGACTCGCCGAACAGGTCGGCGAGCCCAACTTTGTCAGCCGTTTGGACCCCCAAGATAACTGGGAGTCCTGTAAAACTCGGCGAGGTAAGTTACCACTCAGGGCATCGCTGAGTGGTTTGGCGTGGACGACTTACACCGTCGAAAGGGCCACAAACTGAATGGTTTTAAAAGGCCAAACGGTTTAAAATTTCAAAATCTTTCACATTCTCCCATTTCTAACCCCGTACACTCACACTCGCACTTTTGATTTCCCATATTTTTGCTATTTTACTTGCTTTGTGCTCTTGATCTCGTGTTTGGATTTGGATTTCATTGCCGCCTAGCTTATCAAATTCTAAATTCGGCATTCAGGTTGGTTTTTCAAACCCCAAACTATTGATTAGTGGTTGAACTTGAATTCATTCGATAAATTGTGTTGTTTTTTGTTGGGTCTGTGCTTAAATCGTGTTTGATGTGGTTGATTGATTATTTAGTCTTACTGATGCCCAACCCCAGAGCGTGACCCCAGGCACTGATGCCTCGACAGATGGAGCGACTGTGTAGACAGGATCATTCTTTACCTCACTCTCTGTTGTTTTTGTGATTTTTGTGTTTTTAGTTTCATTTGAGGACAACTGCTTTTCTTTTGTGGGTGGGGTGAGGTATTTCCATACCTACCTCTTGTGATTCTGTTTTATTTGTGAATTTTGGGTATTTTGAGCTATATATGTGTTTTGATTTTTATCTTGTGGATGGTTGAGCTTGTGGCTCCTTGTTTTGAATGGAAATGGTTTTGACCTATTTTAAAATTTTGTGCCACCCCTATTGTTTGTGATTGTGGCTTGTGGCTGTTCTTGTGCCAATTTGAGTATCGGTTATGATCAATACCGATGACTTGAATAGTGCTCTTAATTGAAGAAAATGAATGTGCGGCTACAATGAGGCCAATGAAGTTTCATAAACAATGTGTGAACTTTTAGCATCTCGCCGTGACCATCCGGTTATCGAATGAGCCTCTTGTGATGAACATTGCACACTAGCAAAAGTGCGGAGTCTTGTTTGATATTGGTGCCAATGTCTGGTGTGTTGAAATTACTTTGAACAATTGTGTGATGACACCTAGAATTTGCCCCGTTGGTCCGGTTGACTAAGTGATGCAAGCACTTGATATGAGCTTAGGCAACAATTTTGAAGAGTGAAATAATTTGACAATATACCTTTTTTGTGGCCAACCTTCTGAGATGTGTGAACCTTGCTTGAACCCTATTGAGCCTGACCCTTTTCTTGGAAGAAACTTGAAAAATTGTGATCCCTCTTTATCCATCTACCCATAACTTTCATGAAGTGTGGTTTGTGTGAATAGCCAACTTAGGCCAAAAGCCTAAGTAGGGGGTGTGGTGAAAAGAGGAGGAGAGTCAAGAAGTGAAAAAAATCCCCCTTTGAGTAATGATTTTGAAAAAGATGGAACCCCTCCATATAAAAAAAAGAGAAACGAAGTAAACAAAAAGAATGAAAAAGTTGTGAAATAAAGTAATGAAAATTGCAAAAGAAATGGGGTATCCGGTAATTCATTTGAAGTTGAATAATGGGGTGGATTATGAGCATGTTTGAATTGTTAAAGAAAAGGATGAAAGTGATGATAAGGCCACACTTCATGGAGGTAGCAGCCACTGAGCCTAAATGACCATACCTTGACACTCAGCCCCATTACAAGTCATGAAAAGACCTTTGTGATCTTGAGTGAGCTGAAATAAATGTTGATTGGAATATAAGGGCAAACCTATGGGTGAAGTCATGCATGTGTTCATCTTTGTGAGTGTGAGAGTTGTATGTGATTCCGAAACTTTAAATTGCTGAGAAATAGTGTGTGAATATGGAATCATCTTTGTTGTGAGGGCATTTGAGTACCTTTGTTGAGCTTGAACTTGCATTTGAAACAAGTATTGTGAACTTGAGCATCTTTGGTAATTGTGAGTCACAATTTGAATCTTTGAGTGAACAGTTGATCATTGCATGAGTAAATTGAGTCTTGTTGTGTGCATTCATGTTGAGTCTTATGCAGTACTGTTTGAGACATCCTTTTTGAATTGCTGATCTTGAGTTTTACTTGAGCACAAACAAAAGTTTAAGTTGAGGGTGTTGATGAGTCCGAGATTTGGACTCATTTAGGGCTTAGTTTTGATAGATTTAGTGTCCTCAAATGCCTAATTTATGCTATAAACTGATGTTAATGCCTTGATTTTCAGGTATATGGATTGAGGAGCAAAGCAAGGAAACTAACAGGCAAAAAGGAACAAAACAAGCTGAAGAAATGAAGAAGGACGAGCCTAAAGATCGCCAAGAGCACTCGGTGTGTCGTCGAGTGGCTAATCTCACCGCCTAAAGTTCTAGTGTGCCAAGCCTTGAAGGAAGAGACCAAGTCGGCGATGAAAAGGAGCAGTCGGTGAATCAACAAGTCATTCCGCGAAGCAAAGATAGATCGCCTAAAGTTATAGACCTCGAGGATGCTGAATGCTAAGGAGAAAAGGGGATGGAAGAGGTCAAAGGGCAGCTCGCCGAGTGGTTCGGCAAGCCCGACTTACTTCGCCGAGTGGCCCTTCGTGGCTTATTTTCGACGACTATAAATTACATGTTGAACATTAATTTAGTATCTAATCTTTAGTCCATCTGAGTGTAGAACTGTTTTCTCTGAAGTTTCTAAGTAGACTTGAAGGTTTTGAGACTCAATTTGGAGATTTTGCAAGTGGGTTTCGAATTTTCTTCGAATTGGAGCATCGTAAAGCTTGAATTCCTCTTACCTAGTTGATGGCTAATCGATTCAGTAACAGTTTTTATCTTTTTTTGATGTTCGGTTAAAACCCCAACTCTTGGGGTGTGATTATGTGATTATGGGCTGAATTAATGTGTGGGTATTGCTAATTGTTAGTTTAAATGCTATTTAAAAGTGAGTTTAATTATTAACTGTGGTTTAATTTATGAATTGTAGTTGTAAATGCAGTTCTATTTTAGAGTTCTTGACTTGCTCGAGAGAGATGTTTTAGAACTAAGGTTTTTGATTAATGGTTTGTGGGTATTGGGTTGATTTGGGTTCAGCTCGAGAGAGTGAATCCTAAACCCAATTCCACACATTTAGCTCGAGAGAGTGAATGGATTAAGGTGTGGGCTGCTCTTATTTTGCATGCTTGTTGATGTTCGAGAGAAATCACTTGATTCGGGTTAAATTGTTCGAGAGAAAATTTACGTCCCCTATAGCCTAGCCTACTCACTAATATCAAGCTATTTACTAATAGTTTCAATTACCCATATGTCTATATTGCCTATAATCGATCACATCCCAAGAATCCGTCTCTTTAATGTTAATTCTTATTATTTGTGACTGTTATTTGTTGTTGATACTTGCAAATCAAAACCCCCATCTGACATTTAATGTCACCCCTTTCATTTGTAATATGTTCTTTTCTGATAATATCTATTCCTATAGCTAGTTAAATCACATTTGTACTTCATAGTTGAATTTGAACACGTACCGCTCCCTGTGGGATTCGACCCATACTCAATTGTTGGGTTTTATACTAATTTACGATTGTTGACACTTAGAATTGGATGAAGTGTCTTTGAAATGTTATTAATCAATAAGCATAAGAGATAATAACATAATCGTAATCATAATCTCCAACATAGACATAATATGAGCATAAGTCAACATAAGGCATAGTCTAATAGAATAGGAGATACCACATATTCATAAGCATAGTCCATACTTAGTCCCTCATAACCTAAGAGAAACTTCATAAGTAACCTTTAAGTCATACTTGTGCAATGCATTGATGAGACCACATAATCCCATCTAGGCTAAGTACCACTTTTAGGCCATCATACTTCTTTATCATCTTTTGATCTCATCATTAGCTTACTTCTCATAGACAAAGGGAATCTCTCACCTTTAGTCAAACATATCATAGAAGGGAACCATAGCAACAATCCAAGCTAAACATACATCATATAAGAGAAACACTTCTTAGGTAACCTTAAGTCATACTTGTGCAATGAATGGATAAGACCCCATAATCCTACCCATACTAAGTACTCCTTTAGGTCATCATACTCATACCTCTTGGTTGGAGACTACTCCCCCTCTATAAGCCTTGGAACACTATGAAACAGTTCCTTATTTATTTGAACCCTAGGAGATACTTCCTTAAGCATGTCTAAGTTCATTATTATCTTGAACTCTAGGAGATACCTCTCTAAGTATGTCTTAGTTCATTTTTAGGTTTGAACACTATGAGATACTTCTTCAAACATGTCTTAGTTCATGATTACCTTGAACACTAGGAGGTGCTTCCTTAAGCATGTCTTATTTCATTAATGCTTTTGAACACTTGGAGATACTTCTTCAAGTATGTCTTAGTTCATTGGATACGGAGATTGCTACTAGAAACCCGAACTCCACTAGGTGAAGGCTTCCATCTCATGAGACCTAACTTGGGAAAACCCGGACTCTACTATGTGAGAGTTCCCCCTTTACCTTGGATAGTCCGGACATCAACTAAGTGTGGTTCTCGTTTCAACTTGGAGCCCGGACCCTACCTTGTGTGAGCTTCCATCTCATTGTCAATATCCACTTGGGGTCAAGCATACACCCCTTAGCTTACTTATAAAGTCTTACTTATCATTCATGTCTCATGGAAGGATGTCCTTGACAATAAATCCATGTTCAAGTGATTCTATCACTTCATGCATTCCAACATTCATAAGATAAATTAGGTAGGTCAAGGCCTTCTACCACAATTCTATCCATTAGTCTTCTACTCTCATATAGACTTTACTCTCAAACCCTTAACATACATAATTCATCATATTAGCTTTACTCTCAAAGCCCTAGTGATCAACACTCATAACTACAAGCCTTAATCTCAAAGCTTTACTTCTTACAATCATCATACATATCTAGATCACAAGACATATTAGTCACAAGCTTCATCTTTAAGCAATTTTAGTCATAATTCATCATAAAGGCTCAATCTCATTCATTACTAGTCATGGTCCATCATATATACTTTAGACTAATTCAATTCATGCTTAAATGCTTCTATTCTTGTACAATTACTATATCTATCATCAATTCTAGAAGATCATCTATGAATCCTCAATTTTACTTTACAAGGCACAAACCCACATTCTTCAATTTCATCCATTAGACTAGGGTTAACCATGAAAAATATGTAATATCATCATAATATCATGATTCACTACTAATTCAATCATAAACAATCAATATCCACTCAATTGGATTCATACTCAACATAACCCTCAATATTGGAAGGAACCCTAACTTGAATTGGGGATTTCATCTTCACAATTGACCTAGCTTGATCTTCTTCCTATTCTTCTTCAATTTCTAGAGAGAGAACATTTGAGAGGGAATTGGGTTTCTTTTTGGTGAATTGGAAAAATGACTTAATTGACTTAGTTTAGGGGTCTAATAGCTTTATATAGGTGGTCTAATCTAACATAAAAAGACACTCCTTAATCCCTAATTAATTCTAGAAAGTTCCCTAAGCCTTAACTTAAACTGACTTAAAGTTCACTGCCCCCAAACCATGAGACCACGTCCACGGGCCGTGGGTCCACCCACGATCCGTGCTGGTCTTTCGTGGATGAGGTACTGGAAATGGTCTTTGAGGGACCTTGACCAACGAGGCCATCCAAGAGGCGTGGACCCCCCCTAAGGGGTGTGAGTCCCCTCATGGGTGCACTTCCTTGGGGTAGATTCTAGGAAGATTTTTGGGTGGTTCTTGTAACACCTCGGATTTGAGAAAATAGAAAAAAATTGGAGCTTTCCAGACCTGGTGCAAGAACCACGGAAGCCACCGAAGGTTTGTGGTCAGACACACGGTCCGTAGGTAGGGTCCATCATTGAACACCAAATATTTATGGTCTCTGATCCCACCCACGGTCTACCAGTACGGTCTGTGGTTGGACCTACGGACCGTAGGTCTGACCGTAGGTGAGGGTCAGTAGCCATTTAGAGAGAAATTGTTGACTGGGTCAACTTCAAATGGTCATCACCCTTAGCAAAAAAGGAATTAGGTGGCCCATGACTTACCATATGATAGATAATTTATTCCTCTTTCCAACGCCGCTGAGTTTACTAAAATCCCATCTCCGAGTAAAAAGTTATGCTCGATTTAGTGAAGCCCTGCCAGGCAGACTTGACCGACGGACCCAAACGACGGCCGGTAGGTCAAACGACGGACCGTCGTTCCCTCCGTGGATGGGCTTTGTCAGAATTAAGCCAGAGTCGTTTTGGTCCTTTCCCATATGCGTTGGGCACTTAAACTTCATCGTTTTATGCCTAAACTACGTTGTTTTACACAGAATAAGTCTAATAACTTAGTCAGACATACCCAAAACCTTTATTCACCAAAAATCATTCAAACTTAGAACAAAAGAGGAGAAAAGAGGCGACCCAAACCCTTCCAAGAACACAACAAGTTTTCTTCAGTTCCAGCCTCGAAATTGAAGGATTTCTCCGGGAAATTCATCACTAGGTATGTGGGATTTCACTAGTGGGTTCCTTTCGCCCATTAGGTCCCTAGAATTCAGTTAGATTCTTGATTCTCAACATCATGTTTAAACCTAGGGTTTCTAGAATTTCAGATTTATGTTGTGATTCAGCTATTAGACTAATCCAAATCAGATTATCATGTTTTCGTGGAATTATTGCTTAGTTCTTGCTTGAAACTCAGAACCCTAGTTGTGTTGATTCGTTTAGTTGATGAATTACACTTGCTAGGTCAGTTTATTCAGTTATACATGCTCCAGTTAAGAATGTTTCATTATCAGTACATTAATGTTGCATTCTCAGTTAGCATGTCAGTATTTTGAGCTATCCAGTATTACAGAAATTCAGTCATAATGTGTTATTTACATAATCAGTTGGGAGTAGACTTAAAATCGAGTTGGACTAGGGTCAGTCACCCTCATAGTCCTAGAACTATGTGCCCCCCGTATGTTAAGTCCCCTCTGTGAGCATCATCCTTAGTGATCACGTTATTCATGCCTTTATATCCCTGGCAAGGTACATTGGGTCTTATCGATGGGGTGTATACATCGAACAGTCATGCCTTTATACCCCTAGCAAGCTATATTGTGTCCTCTCGATGGGGCGTATGCATCAGACTCTGCGTTTAGCTCACGTGGTTTTATGTTGGTTATTAGTAGCTCCTATAGTCAGATTCTAGTGTATTGCCAGGTTATCAGTTACAGTTTAGTAATCAGTCTCAACATGTCATTTACTTGGTCATTGCATTCAATTAGCTCAGTACTCAGTATTTCTATGATGTTCAGATTATATCCTTGTTTTATTGCTTGTTCAGTTATATGTTTTATTCAGCTTTATTCTAAACTTCATGCTCAGTACTTTTCAAGTGCTAACGCATACTCAGCGCTACATCTTCTTGTGATGTAGGTTCAGGACCGAAGCACTCAGATCACTTATAGATCGGTCTCCGATCTCCAGTTCAGCACCATCAGTGGTGAGTCCTCATTCTTCGAGGATGATTGACATGTTACCTTTCCATCTGTAGTCTTTTAGTTTCAGTTTTGCTAGACTTAGCTAGGGACATGTCTCAGCATCTCTAGTCAGTTAGAGGCTTATTTCAGACATAGTTAGATTCAGCTTTAGATTTGAGTTTGATACTTCAGTTGTTTATTAAAACTCATAGTTTCTTTATATATTCAAACTTAGAATGGGTATTCCCCATCATTTCATGATTTATCTTCCGCATAGTATATTTTAATCAGAAATCTTTTAGTATGCTTATGATATGCCAGCTCAGGGTTAGCTTGGGGTCACTCGTGATCCTAGACCCCGTGTTTACGCCCTGGGGGTAGCCTCGAGACGTGAAAAACTTGGTATTAGAGCATTAGGTTCAAGATTCCTAGGATGTCTGAAAAGCCAGACTAAGTCGAGTCTGTTTCATGGGTGTGAAGTGCACCACATCTAATGAGAGGTAGGCTCTGAAGTGTTTTAGGAAATATTTCACTTTCTTGCTATTCTTATCGTGCGTGAGTATGAACTCTATTAAATCTCCTTCTAACTCCTATTGTTCGCATTTGGAAAAATGCCTCCCAGAAGAGCTAACGGAAGGAATCAGCCAGCACCTCCAGTAGACACATTGAAGGAACAAGTCATGCATGCCGAGTTCACGGCTACTTACCAAGTACTTGTTCAGGCCATGACTACCCAAGTCAATCAGTAGGTTGTGGTCCCAGCTCTGCCACAGACTAACACTGCTACAACAAGAATCCAAGACTTTACTCAGATAAACCCTACAAAGTTTCATGGGTCTAAGTCAGAATAAGATCCGTAAGAGTTTCTCGACGACATCTAAAAGGTAACAAACATTATGGGCGTCACTCAAGTCGAGAATGCATATTTGGCCGCATATTAGTTGAAGGGATTGGCCTACACTTGGTACCAGCAGTGAAAGGAATCTTGTGGTATTAATGCATGTCCATAAACGCTCTCAAAAACCTTCTCAGTCTCTACTCCAGTTGGTGACCCAGTTATAGCTAGACGGGTATACAGAAATTGCCTTATCACAGTCTCTCAAAAAGTCACCTTAGCAGATCTTGTAGAGTTAGAAATGGTAGATTTAGATATCATTCTAGGCATGGATTGGTTACATTCTTGATTATGCCTCAGTCGATTGTAGAACTAGGATCGTTCGGTTTTAGTTTCGAACGATCCAGTCTTAGAATGGAAGGGTAGTAGCTCAGTATCTATAGGTCAAATTATCTCTTACCTTAAGGCCAGAAAGATGATCTCTAGAGGATGGTGTAGCACATGTTGAGGAAAAAGGGAAGGAATTAGCAAAAGATTTCCATCGGCTTGCTCGCTTAGGAGTTAGTCTTACGGACACATCAGATGGTGGTGTGATAGTCCAGAATAGATCAAAACCTTCATTGGTAGTGGAGGTTAAGGAAAACCAGGACAGTGATCCTATATTATTCCAGTTAGAAGGTGCAGTTCATCAGCAGAAAGTAGAGGTTTTCTCCTAAGGGGGAGATGGTTGCATATGTGTTCCTAAGGTGGATGAGTAGGTGAAGCAGCCTTGATTGGGCAAGATTCGGTTTATGAAACTATGGGAAAAAGTGCAGCTCATCAGAAATACACTTAAGACAGAAGTCCTATGCAGATGTAGGGAGAAGGAACTTAGAGTTTGAGATAGATGATTGGGATTTCCTGAAAGTATCACCTATGAAGGGGGTGATGAGATTTGACAAGCTTGGAGGAGTCAGTCCGTAGAGGGAGCTACTTGGGAAGCAGAAGTAGCCATGAAGGCCAAGTATCCTCATCTATTTCCTTCCGATTCCGTTTCATCTTGAGATAATAGTTTCCTCTCTAGTCTCTTAGCTTACTCTTGTTTAAATTCAATTTTAGTACCTTGTTCCTTCAGTTGTTCTTGCATTTTCACCTTATTTGCATGATCTTGGAACCAGTTCAGTCAGATATCAGTTTCTAGTACTTAGTGGTAGGGATTGCAGCTTCTTCCCTCCATACTCAGCTTGTTTAGACTTCATTCGAGGAAGATTATTCCCAAGGGGGAGATATTGTAACACCTCGGATTTGAGAAAATAGAAAAAATTGGAGCTTTCCAGACCTGGTGCAGGAACCACGGAAGCCACCGACGGTCTGTGGTCTGACACACGGTCCGTAAGTGGGGTCCATCATTGAACACCAAATATTTATGGTCTCTGATCCCACCCACGGTTGACCAGTATGGTCCATGGTTGGACCTACGGACCGTAGGTGAGGGTCAGTAGCCATTTAGAGGGAAATTGTTGATTGGGTCAACTTAAAATAGTCATTACCCTTATCACAAAAGGAATTAGGTGGACCATGACCTACCATATGATATATAATCGAATCCTCTTTCCAACGCCGTTGAATTTTCTAAAATCCCATCTCCGAGTAAAAAGTTATGCTCGTTTTAGTGAAGCCCTGCCGGGCAGACTTGACCAACAGACCCAAACGACGGCCGGAAGGTCAAACGACGGACCGTCGTTCCCTCCGTGGATGGGCTTCATCAGAATTAAGCCAAGGTCATTTTGGTCCTTTCCCCTATGCATTGGGCACTTAAACTTTGTTGATTTATACCTAAACTACGTCGTTTTGCTCAGAATAAGTCTAATAACTTAGTCAGATATACCCAGAACCTTTATTCACCAAAAATCATTCAAACTTAGAACAAAAGAGGATAAAAGAGGCGACCCAAACCTTTCCAAGAACGCAACAAGTTTTCTTCAATTCCAGCCTTGAAATCGAAGGATTTCTCGGGGAAATTCATCACCAGGTATGTGGGATTTCACTAGTGGGTTCCTTTCGCCCATTAGGTCCCGAGACTTCAGTCAGATTCTTGATTCTCAACATTATGTTTAGACCTAGGGTTTCTAGAATTTTCGATTTATGTTGTGATTCAGGTATTAGACTAATCCAAATTAGATTATCCTGTTTTTGTGGAATTATTTCTTATCTCTTGCTTGAAACTCAAAACCCTAGTTGTGTAGATTCGTTTAGTTGATGAATTACACTTGCTAGGTCAGTTTATTGAGTTATACAGGCTCCAGTTAAGAATGTTTCATTATCAGTACATTAATGTTGCATTATCAATTAGCATGTCAGTATTTTGATTTATCCAGTATTACAGAAATTCAGTCATAATGTGTTATTTACATAATCAGTTAGGAGTATACTTCATACCGAGTTGGGGGTATAAACCCCTCGCAAGGTATATTGGGTCCTATCGATGGGGCATATACATCGAAGAGTCATGCCTTTATACCCCTAGCAAGGTATATTGGGTCCTCTCGATGGGGCGTATACATCGGACTCCGCATTTAGCTCACGTGGTTTTATGTCGGTTATTAGTAGCTCCCACAGTCAGATTCTAGTGTATTGACCAGGTTATTAGTTACAATTCAGTATTCAATCTCAACATGTCATGTACTTGGTCATTGCATTCAGTTAGCTCAGTACTCAATATTTTTATCATGTTTAGATTATATCCTTGCTTTATTGCTTGTTCAATTATATGTTTTATTCAGCTTTATTTTATCCTGCATGCTCAGTACCTTTCAAGTACTGACGCATACTCTGCGCTACATCTTCTCCTGATGTTGGTTCTGGCCCTCAGAACTCAAATCACGTATAGATTGGTCTCTGATCTCCAGTTCAGCAGCATCAGTGGTGAGTCCTCATTCTTCGAGGACGATTGCCATGTTACCTTTCCATCTGTAGTCTTTTAGTTTCAGTTTTGCTAGACTTAGCTGGGGACATGTCTCAGCATCTCTAGTCAGTTAGAGGCTTATTTCAGACATAGTTAGATTCAACTTTAGATTTGAGTTTGATACTTCAGCTGTTTATTAAAACTCATAGTTTCTTTATATATTCAGACTTAGAATGGGTATTCCCATCATTTCATTATTTATTTTCCAAATAGTATATTTTGATCAGAAATCTCTTAGTATGCTTATAATATGCCAGCTCAGGGTTAGCTTGGGGTCACTCGTGATCCTAGGCCCCGTGTTTACGCCCTGGGGGTAGCCTCGAGGCGTGACAGTTCTAGGGTCCTCTCCATGGACCCTTTTTATCCTTGGGGAGTCGTACCTTGACGTTCTAACCCTAAAACCTTCGTTCTAAGTTCGGGAAGTCAAATCTATGACTCTAACCCTCACTTCAAGCTCTAGTTGACCTACTAAACTACGGGGTGTAACAGGTTTGCCAAGCTACTGGTCAGGGACCACGGCTCGTGGAGCCTGGTGTGAAGTGGTTCATTCAACTGTAAGTTTAGGGGTTTAGGGTCTTT
Organism: Solanum etuberosum; assembly: GCA_029582245.1. NCBI lineage: Eukaryota > Viridiplantae > Streptophyta > Magnoliopsida > Solanales > Solanaceae > Solanum > Solanum etuberosum. The sequence goes on along the minus strand of JAJONR010001886.1, from coordinate 54,775 downwards.
TCCGGTTTTTTAAAATTAATACTATGTCGTTTTACCCAAGCCTAGGACCCCTATATAAGTGATTTTAACCCCAAAACTCACCCATTCAAGTCATTATTCTGAAACCCAAAAGAAATCAAAGTTCTTCCTCTCCAAAATATTTCTCTTTCTAGAACTTGAAGAAGAAGAAGATTCAACCTAGGTTTTCACGTCAAGTCTCCATTCCTCCATTGAAGATAAGCAATTGGCTTTGAGGTATGATAGTTTTCATCCATGGATTCCTTCCATTCATGGAGTTCTCGAATTCTCCTATTTTCAAAGTTAGAAATCCCCAATTGAGTTAGGGTTTTCTTCAATTGCCATATGTTCTCTTGATTATTAATTTAAATGATTGAATTACGATCTCTTATGCATGAACTGATGAAATACTATGATTTTATGATGATTTCCCCTATGAACCCATGTAATCCCCATGTTTTCAAGTTATGAGCATATGATGTGGGATTTTGATTATGAAGGAAGAATTTTATAAAATTAGACATGTATTTATAGAGTCACGTGAATTTATGATGAAATTCATATCTAACCCAAGTTTTCTAAATGTTGATTATTGAAAGTGGGTTGTGAACCTTGGAAGGTAAATTATAGAATTATGCATGTTCTTATGAAATTTATGCCAATATTCTAAGGATGCTTTGGGAGTAAAGTATCAATGATGATGTTGTTGTTTTATTGTTGAAATGATTGTTCTCATATACAAATGAAAGTATGATGTGTCAGGTTTTCTCACGTAATAAGGATTCTAGGGTTGAAAGGTCTTCTCAGCTAATTGAATCAAAGATTAAGAGTTATCCTAATGCCTTAGCTTGGATTGGTTATTGAATGATACATTTCCATGGATAATGACTTAGCTTGGATTGGCAAGATGACGTGCCCTTCTATGGATAATAAGAACAAGTAAGAAATGACTATTCTGTGGAATTTATGCTTAGCACCGAGAGGATGTTGAGATGGAGGCTCTCTCGTTAGTAGAAGTCAGGTTTTTAGAAGCAATCTCCTTATCTCTTACCTATGTGCCCCCATAGGATGATTTTCTAGATAGACATTAGCTATTGGATCCACTTAAGCTAGAAGTTCATGGTTCTTGCCTTGAAAAGTAGGACAACCCTTTTCGATGTGGGAGACACCGGGGGATGATGTTATAGCTCACATGGTCTCTATGTCGGTAAAGGATACTTCCCACAATAATAATGAACTAAGGTTACTTCAAGAAGTATCTCATATGTGTTCAAAGACTTTAAGTGATGTTAGCTTGCATTGACCATGTATTTATGACTTATGTTTTCTAACCCTTTTATATCATGTTTTAGCTTGGTCATTGCATGTCATGAAATGTCCTCCTTTAGCATGATTTAAATGTTTTATAGATAGATATCATACTTGGTACATTGTTTTGTACTAACGTATATTCTTGCCTACATTTCCCCAAATGTAGGGTCCGACAGTCAGGTTTTTCAGTTTCGTGGCTAGTGGTTGATTGCGAGGTTCCCGAGCTTTGGTGAGTCCTCATTCTTCGAGGATAGATTTTCATTGTTTTCAGTTTTTGTTTTTCTTTCAGTTTTGGACATGATGTATGGGCTAGGCCCAATTTCATTCTATTGTACTAGATGGCTAATGAGACAAGTGTTTTAGACTTCCGCTTTACTTCTATGAAACTATTGGACTTGAAATGTTGTTCTTGTCCCTCTTTTGTTCTATTTCTTATGGTATGAATGCTAAGTGGCTTGTATGGGGTCTTTCGGGGTCCTATACGCCATGTTACATCTAGGATGTACCCCTGGGTTGTGACATACAAATTGCACCACACCTTGGATATTAATTAATGCAATAGGCTCTCCATATTGATTATCAATGTTCACTACTACAAAGGAATCGCACCAAGCTCATTGCACTCCAAATACAGTTTGCTTATGAAAAAATACTTTTCAAATGAATTAGCCAAACACAGATTATTATTTTTCAAAAGCACTTTTCTAAAAAGCCATTTTAAAAAACTATTTCTAAAATAAGCTATTTTTAGCAGCAATGTCAAACATGCTCTAAGTCACCATCTTTAATAGAGAAGAGTTCATTTTATTAAAATATTTTATAAGAGAGAAGAGAAAATACATAATAAAATGACTACAAATTAAAGGACAACAAACAATCGATCCATAAAAAGACTTAAATATTGAAACAAATAGAGTTCACTAATAAACCAAAATGAAATGAAACTCTTCTCCAATGACTCAATGACCTAGCCCCATTTGATTGCAAATTAATTATCCGCATAACTCTTCACATCTTCTTTAGCAGCAACAACCTTCTTCACCTTTTGAATTAGAGACCTATCTATTTTGTGAGAATTTTTAGAGGAATCATAAAAAAATTATTTGTCATTCGGGGAATAAGCAAGAATGACAACTTTTTCTCCTGTTATAAATGAATGTTTACATGATTTCTTGACAAGATTTGCCATTTCAATTTTGAAAGTTGCCTCTGTCATCATGGTTTCAGTATCTTGTCGGCGTATAACCTTATTTTCTGTCGTTATAAAAACTTTAGAAAGAAAAAGGTTGTTTAACTGATTAAGCTTGAGAAACATTGAGAAGAAAGTCTCGTAATTTATAGGCGACAATTATTTTTTTTACTTCGTGGTTAAATTAAGTCTATCAATGAATTGCATATTATGTAGTTTTTCAAGATATTTACGGTCTATAAAATAAAGTTTGACTCCAATTTTGATGGTACATGAGTTACTTTTTTTCCATTCAAGTATTTCAAGAGATTTACAATCCTTAAAATATATTTTGACTCCAATTTTGAGAGTACATGAGTTACATTTTTTTTTTCCATTCAAGTGTCTCAAGAGATTTAGAGGGTGTTTGGATTGGCTTAAAAGTTGATCAAACCTACTTTTAAGTCAGATTTTGACTTCTGGAAGTGTTTGACAAATGTAAAATAATAACTTAAAATAAGTCAAAAATGACTTAAAATAAGTTAGGAAGTGTTTGGCAAGGACAAAAATGACTTAAAATAAGTCAAAAACCAAAAGTAGGTCCCCCCCTACTTTTTATTTTTTGACTTAAAAGCATTTAAGTTTGACTAATTATTTTTTACTTAAAAACTATTTTTTCTAATCCAATCCAAACAAGCTCTTACAATCCTTAAAATACATTTTGACGGTACATCAGTTATATTTTTTTTTCATTCAAGTGTTTTAAGAGATTTACAATCCTTAAAATACATCTTGACTCCAATTTTACGGTACATGAGTGACATTTTTTTTCTATTCAAGTGTTTCAAGAGATTTACAATCCTTAAAATTTATTTTGACTCCAATTTTGACGGTACATAAGTTACCATTTTTTCCATTCAAGTATTTCAAGTGATTTACAAGCCTTAAAATATATTTTATTTCTTTTTGTTAAAGATGTATTGAATAAACTTTTTGTTTCTTATATATGAATGTACACGTTTTAGTTACTAATTATAAAATTCATATTGATATTAATCTTATTGTATAAGTAACGAAATGCTAATTGTTTGTCAAAAATTATGGAGGTTGCAACTGTCGCAAAACGAATGTAATAAGAATTTGATAAAATAACTAATGGAGGTTTATAACCACCCTAAAAAACCATGTCTTCACAAAAACACCGCAAATCGATTGGAATGTACGTAATTGTAAGACTTATGAAAACCACCGCAACAATGATTTGTGAGGGTTATAAAACTATATATTTAAAATGTGGCTTCGCAGATAAACACCAAATTTATATTTAAAATAATATAATTTCGCTATTTTCAATTTTCTCATATTAAACCTATCAACAATGAAGTAAAGTCAAAATATCATGAGTAGACCTAAAAGAGATATTTATATGCTAAAACGATGTAAAAGACAAATTAGTTTTAGCTGAGGAATTTGCGTGAAAATGAAAAAATTTAAAATTGGTCCATCCACCATAAAATAGGATACATCGATTTCTTCCCCCCTCTAATAGGATATATTGGGTTCTTCCACCCTAAAATAGGACATATTGAGTTTTTATAACCTAAAATAGGACACATCATGTACTTTCACCCTCTAATAGGATATATTTGATTCGTCCATCCTAAAAAAGGATATATCGGGTTCATTCACCCTAAAATAGGACATATTGGGTTTTTCCACCCTCTAATAGGATATATTGGGTTCGTCCATTCTATAATATAATTGCGGTTTGTCCATCATGAAATATGACATATTGGGTTCGTCCACCCTCAAATGGGACATTGGGTTCTTCCATCCTAAAATAGGATACATTGGGTCCATCCACCCTAAAATATGATGCATTGGGTTTATTCACTCTAAAATAGAATATGTTTGGTTAGTCTGCCCTCTAATAAGACATTTTAAGCATTTGTATTTAATGAAACATCTCGCAATGTCTTAATTATTTATTTATTTTTAAAACATACATATCAGCACTACATGCTATCTTTTAAATTTCTTGCAAAAGCTTATCTATCTCTAATGATATATCTTAGAATGCCTTAATTATTTGTTTAGTTTTAAAACATACATATGAGCACTACATGCTATCTTTTAAATTTCTTGAAAAAGTTTATCTATCTCTAATGAGATATTTCACAATGCCTTAATTATTTATTTATTTTTAAAACATACATATGATCAATGCATGCATTATAAATTTCTTGAAAAAAATAAGTTATATATATATATATAACATTTCTACTTATTATGTTAGACTTCGTAAGCTCTGATTTGAAGCAGATATTAATCATTAAAAAAATATAATATATTCAATTAATTGCATCTGGAGCATTGATTCATAATTGACGCATATCCTTTACGATGTGTGTTGTAAGATATCTATCTACATGTCTAGCTTTACATTATTTTCTAACAATTTTATCAAGATTTTGCATAAAGTATAATCCACATGAAACAACAACAAACTTAGCACAACGTAGAACTTTTTCTAAGCAGTGAACTGGGCAATTTATTGGAGAGTCAAACTCATCAAAAATGGTCAAGGATTTACCCTCGAACTCCACTGGATTTCACTCTCAAATAATCTCTCGATTATATACCAGTAACATCATAGTTCAACACTGGGTAAATTGTCGTATTTGTTGGTCGCGGCAAAATTGGCTACTTTGTCAATTTGTTTGCCCAAAAACTCTGACATTACCTCTGGTCGAAGAGGGACAAGCTGTTGACATCCAATTTTGACCCTCCTTTCTTCTAATTCATTGTTTTCGAGATTCTAAATTAATAATGTATCAAATTAGTGTTTGTCATAATTATTCTTACCACAACGACTATTTATCATTACTATTGTTATGTTATCTCACAATTCTATAATTAATACTAAAACTGTATGCTTTATTATTAAAATTGTATTATTATTTTTACACCTCTTTTCTGAAATAATTTGTCGTTATTTTATTTTAAGTTTTATAGTTATTAAATTAATTATAAATCCATATTCTTGTATCTATATTTTATATTAGCGTAAAGTCGTAATATTAATATTTTATTTTATAAATTTTTAATTTTCATCATATCATAATATATATATTATATTAGTTATTAAGTTAAAAGCCAAAAAAATAATTTAGAAGAAAGGAAAAGACCAATAAGTTCAGCCAAAGCCCAATAAGTTGGACCAAATCAGTCCAACAATTCGCCAGTCATTCCACCTAAATACCCAACAACCCAAATAATTTTTGTATAGCCCAAAGTTGCCTCTAACACCTTCAACCCTAATTCGAAACTCTCGAACCAGTAGCGTCGCTCCACTTTGCCTCTTCTTTTTTACTCACTTTGAGTATACTCCAAACAATCTTCCTCCTGGTTGCCTCCATTTTGGTGCAATCTTCGTCCAAAGCTCTTCAACAAATCAAACTTTGCAGAGATAGTACGATTTCAATCTTTTTACTTTGTACTTTTTCCTCCTTTTCTATGAACGCTCTTCCATGGATGCACATGGTGAAAAAACTTCAAACGTTCGAATTCATATACTCTTTTTGACCAAGTTTGAAATCTAAAAAATCAAGATCCCGCCCAAATACGAACCCTAGTCTCACATCGCCTATATATTCTCGCTTTTAGCCCCATTTTTTAGGCAAAACTTTTTTCCGTCGTTCATACACTCATAAGAACTAATATTTTCTCTAAGGATTCATATTTACACTCTCTTTCGATCTCTGCCAAGATTCTAGTTTCGGGCGTGTTCAAACTCATCTTGTTCGATTGTAAACTTGTGATCGAAGCACCCAATTCACTGCACCCCAAAAGGTCAATTTTATTCCTTTCTTTCTTTTTTTTCGATACTACCTAGATATTTAAAATATATTTTGATTCTATTTATGTTGTTAAGGTGATTTTAATTTTGATTCATTTTTCTTACACGTTAGATGTGATAAAGATAGGAACTTCATCCTTGCTACCTAGATTAAGGTTATTACTCTATATATGACATTTTAATTTTAAGAATATGATCTTTGTTTCACTATTATGTAAAAACATTTTTATAAGAAACCTCTATTAACTTTAAAGTGCTCTTCTGTATGGGTTTCGGTTTAGTAGTTGTTGTCAATATAATACATGCCACAATTCATTGCGTAAAAATGTGCATTTAATACGTTTACTGTCAACTTATTCAATTCTTCCATTATAGGTGCTTCGGTGTTACGTGAAATTATGAATTAATTTATTTTACCTGTGTGCACGAATCTTGTCGCTAAAGTAATATTTATGCTAGAGTAATTTATTTTGTTTTTGTAAGATTCCCAATTCAGATTTCTAATGCTTATGTTATATAAAGAAATTTAGATGTGTATGTTGTTAGCAGATGAATGAAATTTTATTCCTTTTCATTTTCATGCTATCTCTTTGGGTACTTCAACAACTTGTCTGTCCATGCATAAAAAAATTCCTTTATCGCTAAACAATCATGACTGGAGAAATATCTTTGATCTGTGTGATTATATGAGATAGCATGTTCTAAGTGACAATTGACTGCCTATTATAAAACCACATATATGTGGAAATTGTGTAAAATACATTTGTCTTCATATTTATTTAGACACTCAAATAGTGTTGGGATATGTATTGATTGATCTTTGTGGTATTGACTTTTTCTCTCATTGACATGTCAGGTGATTATGTTATACCCATGAGTCTAATGTCATTGGATTACATTTTACATCATTAGTCTCTAATTCTTTTCTTGTTTATTCTTTACATGTACACTTGGTGGAGCAACGAAGTCTAATTTGGGACTCCTGCAATAATTGAGTCTCGTAGACTCAACATTATCATCAGACTCACACATGGAGTTTTTACGATATCTTAGACTTGTAACACCCCGTTATTTGAAAGAGCTAAATTTAGAAAGAATCATTTTTGGAAATAATCAAATTTGGAAAGTTTGACAAAGTTAAGCTAAGTATGAGTTTTGGGTCAACTTCAAATGACCATAACTCCTAGCTCAGGATGATTTAGGTGTGCTACAAGATACCTTAGAAAAGATCTTGGAATTATCTTTTCAATGCCTCCGAGTTTGCGCGATTTCAAGTTCGTATGAGGGAGATATGCCCATTTGAGGTTGGACTGTCTAGATAAGGAAAGTCAAAACCGGATTTTTCACTACCCAATTATGTTATTTCATTTTTGGTAATTACTTAGGGGTCTAAACAGAATTAGATCAGTTTACGCTTTACCAAATTACACTAGGATTTTTGGAGAAAGAACTCAAGAGGAGAAAAGTCAAGTGTTCTTGGAGTTTTCTTGCGGAATCGAAGTCGTTTCGCCAAGGGTTGATCCCTAAAGAGGTATGTGAGTTCACATAGCATTGGGTTCGTTCATCCATGCGCCAAACATGTTTATTTCAGTAAGATTTACGTCCTAAAAGATTGAGAATTTGATGTTCTTGAGTTGTGTTCTTGAATTGCCTTCGTTCTTGAATTTGGGATGAGATTGAGGAGTTCTTGAGAGTTTAAGGTCGATTGTTAGAGTTGTTTTGAGTTATATTCTAGTGTATATGTTCTGGGTATCTGAATCTAAAGAGGAATTGAGAAAAAAAATCAAATTCAAGCGAATTGGGGTTAGAAAATGAAGAAGAAAAAATTCGGGCAAATTTGGGTAGCAGGTCCGCGTCGCGGACCTGTTCCTCAGGATGGACAAAATTTTCTCCGCGTCGCGGAGTGGTCACGGACCGTTCTGCCTCAAAATTTATTTCGCAACCAAATAATTAAATTCATATCCGCGTCGCGGACTTATTTCCAGACAGTGATTTTTTTATCGCTTCTCATTTATAACTATCTAACAACACTCCTAAACATCTTGAGATCTTTCCTATAAGAAATCACAATCCTTGAATCCATAAATTCAAATTTAAGGAAAGTTAAGAGCCAAGTCGAGAGAAGTTCATAGAGTCTTCCAAAAGTCTTTTACAAGTGTTTTAATTTTGATTTAAGACCTGAGTTTTGAGTTGAGTAAAGAATAAAGATTGAAGCTCATTTCTTCACAAGAGTATATCGGGACTATGTATTTTCAAAGAGTAAAATATTTTCATATTTAAACAAGAAAGGAAACTGAGTTTTTCAAAAGAGTCTTTGAGCTAGTTTTTCAGTAAAGAGTAAATGCTTTCACAATTAAGCATGATAGGAAACACTGATTTTCAAGAGAGACTTCGGGCTAGTTTTTAAGTAATTATCTCAAACCACAAAGTTATGTTTTTAAACATATGAGCTAGTATATTTTGGGAGTAGTATTGAGCACCGATATGAGGGAGAGTTCAGACAACTCCCAGCCCCCATAAACCATGTAGCCATCATGGGTTGAAAAGGGTCATACTTTTTAGATGATTTCTTAGTTCTTTTTAGCATAGACTAGTGGATCCACTTAGTAATTTGGTTCTATGCCCTTGCCAAGGTATAGGACGGCCCTGGCGGCGTGAGGCAAAACGCTGTATTATCACATAGCTCTTAAGTGATGGTTGTCGGTTAGAGAAACTCCCACAACAGTATTTTGTATTCTTATATACATTGAGTTAATTGTATTTTTATATACATCCAGAGTTCATTTGTATCTCTGCATACATACAGAGTTATTATTGTATTTCTAAATACACAAAGTTGTTATCCATGTTTTAAAAGCTTTTCTTTATATTGCATTTACATTACTGCTTTATATTGAAATGAGTTCAGTTGAGTTGAGTTGAGTTGAGACCAGGTTTGTTCTTTCAGTTCCTTTCAAGCTTATGTCTTGTTTTAGCATTTCCCTAGCATCCTCGTACATTCAATGTACTGATGCTAGTTGGCCTGCATCTTATTATGATGCAGATACAGGTAACCAGGATCAGCATCCAGCGCTTCATTGATCCAGTTGAGGATTTTGAGTTGTTGGTGAGCCTCATTGCTTCTGGAGGACCGCTTTTTATTACTTTATCATTTTAGTTCATTAGGATGTCGTGGGTCTTGTCCCGACGTCCATCTCAGTTGCTAGAGGCTTTGTAGACAGTTAGTTGATGATAGTTTTGAGTCTTTTCATTCCTGTTTTGATGTTTGAGACTTGACTGTCATTTTGGCTAGTAAATGTTTCTTTATACATTCTAAGTTATCTATTGAGATTTCAGTTTACTTTCTAAAGTATTTTTATCATGAGTAAGTCTTCCGCTAAGAGTTAAGTCAGGCCAAGGGTTCGCTTGGAGCCAGCAATGGTTTTTAACTGCCAGTCCCGCCTAGGGTATAGGCTCGGGGCGTGACAAATTTGGTATCAAAGCACAGAGTTCAAGATTCCTAGGGAGTTATGAAGCCGTGTTTGTAGAGTCCTAGTTATCGGTGTGAAGCGTGCCACATCTATAATTAGGAGGCTGCAATAGTTAGGAACTATCTCATTTCTTTCATACTCATTTTGTACGATAGAGTTTATCTCTAAAAAGTTTCTTCTAAATCGTACTTGCGCGTGTCTTTCAGATCATGCCTCCACGAAGAGGTGTCAGAGGTCGTCCCGCTAGAAGGAATGTTGAACCACAGGAACAAGGGGTACCTAATGCACTAGAAATGCAACCCCAAGGAGAGGTCACCAATGCTGAATTCCGTGAAGCTATCAAGATGCTAGGTAAAGTTGTGACCAATCAAGTTTGACAGAGAGAGAATCGACAGGAAGGGGCTGATACTTCAAGGATCCATGAGTTCTTAAGGATGAATCCTCCAAGCTTCCCTGGTTCAAGTGTCACAGAGGATCCAGAAAACTTTGTTGAAGAACTTCAGAAGGTTTTTATAATTATGCATGTTGCTGATACTGAGAGGGTGGAACTAGCTGCATACCAAATGAAGGGTATCGCTAGAATCTAGTTTGATCAATGGAAGAAGAATCGAGCTGAGGGTGCACCACTTGTGAGTTGGGATTTTTTTGAGGAGGCCTTCTTGGGGCGTTTCTTTTCCTGAGAACTGAGAGAGGCAAATGTATGAGAATTCCTCACACTTACGCAGGATTCTTTGAGCGTTCTTGAGTGTAGTCTGAAGTTCACCTAACTTTCACGCTATGCTCTGGATATTGTTGCTGACATGAGAAGCAGGATGAGTTTGTTTGTTGCTGGGTTGTTTAGTAGGGAAGGCAGGGCAGGTATGCTGATAGGAGATATGGACATAGCAAGGTTGATGATCCATGTGCAACAGGTTGAGGAAGAGAAACTGAAAGACAGATCGGAGTTTTGAAATAAGAGAGCTAAGACAGGGAATTAGTCCGGGCAGCAGAATAGTAATGCCAACCGGTCATCTTTCCAACAGAAACAGAAGGGGCCTGCTCCATCATCTTCTAGTGCACCTGCACCTAAGAACAAAGGTGAGTACAATAGTCAGAATTCACAGGGTTTCAGAGCTAGACTTGCCCATTCTCAAGGTAGTATGGCACAAGGGGGTAGTAAGCTTCCTGCATGTGCTAAGTGTGGTAGGAGCCACTCAGGGATGTGTCATGATGGCTCCACTGGTTGCTTCAAGTGTGGCCAAAATGGTCATTTTATGCGAGAGTGTCCTAAGAACAAGCAGGGTAGTGTTAATGGGGGCAATAGATCCCAGTCTTCTTCAGTTGCTCCACCAGACAGAGCTGCACCTAGAGGAGCTACTTCAGGGACTGGCGGAGGAGCAAACCGCCTTTATGCTATCACTAGTCGCCAAGCGCAAGAGGAATCTCTAGATGTTGTCATTGGTATTATCCAAATCTTTAAATTTGATGTTTATGCTTTGCTAGATCCAGGAGCGAGTTTATCTTTTGTAACTCCTTATGTTGCGATGAATTTTGATGTTCTTCCAGAGAATCTTATTGAGCCCTTCAGTGTTTCTACACCTGTTGGTGAGTCTATTCTAGCAGAGATAGTCTATCGTGATTGTACTGTTTTCGTTAATCACAAGAGCACCATGGTTGATTTAGTTGAGTTAGAAATGGTAGATTTTGATGTTATTTTTGGTATGGATTGGCTTCATGCCTGTTATGCCTCATTTGATTGTAGAACTCGAGTTGTCAAGTTCCAATTTCCTAATGAGCCAGTTATAGAGTGGAAGAGTAGTTCAGCAGTGCCTAAGGGTCGTTTTATTTCCTACCTTAAGGCGAGGAAGTTAGTTTCCAAGGGGTGTGTCTATCACTTAGTCTGACTTAATGACTCTAGTGTTGAGATACCTCTTATCCAGTCAGTTTCAGTAGTAAAAGAGTTTCCAGAAGTCCTTCCAAATGATCTTCCTGGAGTCCCACCTGAGAGAGAAATAGACTTCGGTATAGATATTCTTCTTGATACTCATCCTATATCTATTCCTCCATATAGAATGGCACCAGCAGAGTTGAAGGAGTTAAAAGAACAGTTGAAAGATCTCCTAGAGAAAGGTTTCATTCGACCAAGTGTCTCACCTTGGGCGCTCCGGTCTTATTTGTGAGAAAGAAGGATGGTTCTCCTAGAATGTGTATAGATTACCGTCAGTTGAGCAAGGTTACTATTAAGAATAAGTATCCTCTTCCATGAATTGATGATCTCTTCGATCAACTTCAGGGTGCCACTTGTTTTATTAAGATAGACCTCAGATCAGGCTATCATTAGTTGAAAGTAAGGAAATGTGATATTCCAAATACAATATTCATGACGCGTTATGGTCATTATGAGTTTCTGGTCATGTCATTCGGTTTAACTAATGCACCTGCAGCGTTCATGGACCTTATGAATAGAGTATTCAAGCCTTATTTAGATATGTTTGTTATCGTGTTCATTGATGACATACTAATCAATTCGAGGAATGAGGAAGATCATGCTAGTCATCTCAGAGTAGTTCTCCAAACTCTAAAGGATAGAGAGTTGTATGCTAAGTTCTCTAAGTGTGAGTTTTGGCTTGAGTCTGTGGCTTTCCTTAGCCACATTGTCTTCGGTGATGGAATTAGAGTTGATACTCAAAAAATAGAGGCAGTGCAGAATTGGCCTAGACCCACATCTCCAACTGATATTAGGAGTTTCTTGGGGTTGGCTTGTTATTATAGAAAGTTCGTTGAGGGATTTTCATCTCCTTTGACCAAGTTGACTAAAAAAACAGTGAAGTTTCAATGGTTTGAAGCTTGTGAGAAAGCTTTCAGGAATTGAAAAAGAGGTTGACTACTGCCCCAGTATTGACCTTACCAGAGGGTACGCAAGACTTTGTTGTATATTGTGATGCGTCCAGAGTTTGTTTGGGTTGTGTATTAATGCAGAATGGCAAAGTTATAGCTTATGCCTCCAGACAACTTAAGGTTTATGAGAAGAATTACCCAACCCATGATCTATAGTTCGCTGCCATAGTATTTTCTTTGAAAATATGGCGTCATTATCTTTATGGTGTTCATGTAGATGTGTTCACCGGTCATAAGAGCTTCAGTATGTGTTTAGTAGCTTAATCTCAAACAGCGAAGGTGGTTAGAGTTACTCAAAGATTATGACATGAGTATTCTTTATCACCCAGGTAAGGCTAATGTTGTTGCTGATGCCTTGAGTAGATTATCTATGAGTAGTACTGCTCATTTTGAGGAAAATAATAAAGAGTTAGCAAAATATGTGCATAGACTTGCACGATTAGGAGTTCGACTAATGGATTCCACAGAAGGAGGAGTAGTGGTAATGAATAGGGCTGAATCATCAGTAGTGTAAGAAGTGAAAGAGAAACAAGACCAAGATCCTATTTTGCTTGAATTGAAGGCAAATGTTCATAAGCAAAAAATAATGGCTTTTGAACAAGGGGGAGATGGTGTATTGAGGTATCAAGGTAGATTGTGTGTACCAAGGGTGGATGAACTCCAAGAGAGGAAAGATGTACCGTGACTTGAGAGAAGTATATTGGTGGAATAGTATGAAGAAAGGTATTGCTGAGTTCGTTGCTAAATGTCCGAATTGCCAACAAGTTAAAGTAGAGCACCAAAGGCCCGGTGGTATGGCTCAAAATATAGAATTTCCGGATTGGAAGTGGGAGATGATTAATATGGATTTCATCACAGGTTTACCAAGGTCTCGCAGGCAACATGATTCTATTTGGGTGATTGTTGATAGAATGACTAAATCAACCCACTTTTTACCGGTAAAGACTACTCATTCAGCAGAAGATTATGCTAACTTGTATATTTAAGAGGTAGTCAGACTTCATGGTGTTTCGGTATTGATTATTTCAGATAGAGGTGCACAATTTACTGCGCAGTTTTGGAAGTCATTCCAGAAAGGCTTGGGTCAAAGGTGAACTTGAGTACTGCTTTTCATCCTCAGACAGATGGTCAAGCAGAGCGCACTATTCAGACTCTAAAAGATATGTTGAGGGCCTGTGTGATTGATTTCAAGGGTAATTTGTATGATCACCTATCTCTCATTGAGTTTGCTTATAACAACAGTTACCATTCTAGCATTTAGATGGCTCCTTATGAAGCTCTTTATGGGAGAAGATGTAGGTCTCTAATTGGATGGTTTGAGATTGGTGAAACTGGGTTGATAGGACCAGACTTAGTTCATCAAGCTATGGAGAAGGTGAAAGTTATTCAAGAGAGATTGAAAACAACGCAAAGTTGTCAGAAATCCTATACCGATGTTAAGAGAAGAGACTTAGAGCTTGAACTAGATGATTGGGTTTACTTGAAAGTTTCACCCATGAAGGGTGTTATGATATTTGGCAAGAAGGGAAAACTTAGTCTCCGATATATTGGTCCTTACAGGATATCCAAGAGGATTGGTAATGTAGCTTATGAGTTAGAGCTACCACAAGAGTTATCAACGGTTCATCCGATATTCCATATTTATATGTTGAAGAAGTGCATGGGCGATCCTTCACTTATCATACCTACTAAAGATATTGGTATCAAGGATAGATTATCATATGAGGAGATTTCTGTTCAGATTCTAGATCGCGAAGTTCGAAAGTTGAGAACTAAAGAAGTAGCATCGGTCAAAGTTCTGTGGAGAAATCAGTTTGTTAAGGAAGCTACTTGGGAGGCTGAGGAGGATATGAAGAAGAGATACCCACATCTCTTCGAGTCCAGAGAAGTTCCAAATTAAGGTACTATTCCTTTTCTTGGCTTTTATTTTAAGTTGGCATGTTGTATTTACATTTTGCTTGTTAGGTGTTTGAGTTGGATCTTAGATGTTACACCCTTATCCTACTAAGAGTAATCTCATTCGAGGAATAATGTTCCCAAGGGGGAGATATTGTAACACCCCGCTATTTTGAAAGAGCTAAATTTAGAAAGAACCATTTTTTGAAATAATCAAATTTGGAAAGTTTGACAAAGTTAAGCTAAGTATGAGTTTTGGGTCAACTTCAAATGACCATAACTCCTAGATCAGGACGAGTTAGGTCTGCTACAAGATTCTGTAGGAAAGATCTTGGAATTATCTTTCCAACGCCGCCGAGTTTGTGCGATTTCGAGTTCGTATGAGGGAGATATCCCCATTTGAAGTTGGTTGTCTAGATAAGGAAAGTTAAAACCGGATTTTTGAAGGGTACTATGGTCTTTTCACTACCCAATTAAGTTATTTCGTTTTTGGTAATTACTTAGGGGTCTAAACAGAATTAGATCAGTTTACACTTTACCAAATTACGCTAGGGTTTTTGGAGAAAGAACTCAAGAGGAGAAAAGAGGAGAAAAGTCAAGTGTTCTTGGAGTTTTCTTGCGGAATCGAAGTCGTTTCGCCAAGGGTTGATCCCTAAAGAGGTATGTGAGTTGACATAGCGTTGGGTTCGTTCACCCATGCGCCAAAGATGTATATTTCAGTCTGATTTTCATCCTAAAAGATTGAGAATTTGATGTTCTTGAGTTGTGTTCTTGAATTGACTTCGTTCTTGAATTTGGGATGAGATTGAGGAGTTTTTGATAGTTTAAGGTCGATTGTTAGAGTTGTTTTGAGTTAGATTCTAGTATATATGTTTTGGGTATCTGAATCTAAAGACAAATTGAGCAAAAGAATGGAATTTAGGCGAATTGGGGTTAGAAAATGAAGAAGGAAAAAGTCGGGCAAAAGGATTGACAAAATTTTCTCCGCATCACGGAGTGGTCACAGACCGTTCTGCCTCAAAATATACGTCGCGGACTCGCTTCCAGACAGTGATTTCGTGATCGTTTCTCATGTTTAACTATCTATAAATACTCCTAAACATCATGAGATCTTTCTATCACAAATCACAATCCTTGAATCCATAAATTCAAATTCAAGGAAAGTTAAGAGCCAAGTCAATTGAAGTTCATAGAGTCTTCCAAAATTTTTTACAAATGTTTTAACTTTGATTTAAGACCTAAGTTTTGAGTTGAGTAAAGAGTAAAGATTGAAGTTCATTTCTTCAAAAGAGTATATCGGGACTATGTATTCCCAATGAGTAAAATATTTTTACATTTAAAACAAGGAAACTGAGATTTCCAAAAGAGCCTTTGAGATAGTTTTTCAGTAAAGAGTAAATGCATTCACAATTAAGCAAGAGAGGAAATACTGATTTCCAAGAGAGCCTTCGGGCTAGTTTTTGAGTAATTATCTCAAACCACAGAGTTATGTTTTTAAACATATGAGCTAGTATATTTTGGGAGTAGTATTGAGCACCGATATGGGGGAGAGTTCAGCCAACTCCCAGCCCCCATAAACCATGTAGCCATCATGGGTTGAAAAGGATCATACTTTTTAGATGATTCCTTAGTATTTTTTAGCATAGACTAGTGGATCCACTTAGTAGTTAGGTTCTATGCCCTTGGCAAGGTATAGAACAACCCTCGCAGCGTGAGGCAAAATGATATATCATCACATAGCTCTTAAGTGATTATTGTCAGCTAGAGAAACTCCCACAACAGTATTTTGTATTCTTATATACATTGAGTTAATTGTATTTTTATATACATCCAGAGTTCATTTGTATCTTTGCATACATACAGAGTTATTATTGTATTTCTAAATACACAGAGTTGTTATCCATGTTTTAAAAGCTTTTCTTTATATTGCATTTACATTAATGCTTTATATTGAAATGAGTTCAGTTCATTTGAGTTGAGTTGAGACCAGGTTTGTTCTTTCAGCTCCTTTCAAGCTTATGTCTTGTTTTAGAATTCTTGTCGCATGCTCGTACATTCAATGTACTGATGCCACTTGGTCTGCATCTTATTATGATGCAGACACAGGTAACCAGGATCAACATCCAGCGCTTCGTTGATCCAATTGAGCATTCAGAGTTGTTGGTGAGCTTCCTTGCTTCTGAAGGACCTCTTTTTATTACTTAATTATTTTAGTTCATTAGGATATCGTGGGTCTTGTACCGATGTCCATCTCTGTTGCTAGAGGCTTCGTAGACAGTTAGTTGATGATAGTTCTTGAGTCTTTCCATTCATGTTTTGATGTTTGAGACTTGAGTGCCATTTTGGCTAGTGAATGTTTCTTTATACATTCTAAGTTATCTATTGAGATTTTAGTTTACTTTTTAAAGTATTTTTATCATGAGTAAGTCTTCCGCTAAGAGTTAAGACAGGCCAAGGGTTTGCTTGGGGCCAACAATGGTTCTCGAGTGCCAGTCCCGCCCAGGGTGTAGGCTCGGGGCGTGACAAGACTATTCCAATAGCAAGTAAAATGAGTGGTCCTCGCTTGGAGTCGTTGATGGCTACTTATATTTTTGGCATTTATTTGCTTACTTATTTTTTTATACATGTTAAACTTACTTATATGATTTAAATGTGTTCTTGTTCTTGAATTCACAATAACTAACCTTATATTGATGTTTGGGTTTGGGGTACCTATAGTTAGAAGTAAATCTTTGTCTTGATGTAACCAAGATTATGTTTCACAAATTTTCTTTTAAATCAAATGTGAAACTGATTTACACTTGTTCCGAATTTTTTCATGCCTAAATATGATTTTAAATGGAATAATATCTTTTTTAATACAAATATTTTTAGCAGCTCCCTTTATGCCCTTTTAAAATATTTTCATCGTTTTAGAAATCGACTAGCGATTTCCTTTAACTATCAACTTAATGCAAAAAAAATCTATAATTGTCCACCTTATTTTAATTCTTTATATTTACCTTTACGGTTAGTTTATTTTACTTGCAAGATGTCTACGTTTTTAAGACTTTTAAAAACTTTTTTTATAACTTAAGTTTTGTCGGTAATCGATTTTAACGAATCTTAAAGGATGATTAACCCCTCCCTTTAGGATAAACTAGAACCCTTACCTAGAATCACATAAGTTAAGTATACCATTAATTGGAGCTAACCTTAGCATTACATTAGTTAAATATTTAGCTGTCCTAATTCACCTTTAAAAAATAATTAGGTGGTGACTCCTAAAGTTAATAATTCAGGAATCACCAATATGTTACACTCTAATTTGACTTGAGTTAAAATGGGGTATAACAAGTATAACTGCCCTCACTCTTCTCCCTAGCCTTCATCCTAGTTGTGAGGTTGTCTAACCTCTCCCCATAGGATGTTAGGGTCGCCTAATATTGCACCATTTTGGCTCTAACAAGGCATAAGGCCTCTTCAATGGTCCTCTCCGTCAACTTCGACAGCTCACTCTCTATCCTAGATATTGTACAATTCGCTAAACCGGAAAAGTTTGCCCATTTGGTATATCAAAGCCTGATAGCTCCACAGAAGGATCAGAATGAACAACATCGGCCTCAAGGCCAGCAAGGTCTACCACAAGGGTAGTGTCTCGTGGTGACGACTTTCTTTGAGCCGCATCATCTCTCAAGTAATCCGCCTTAATCCTATGAATATCATTGGAGGAGGTGGGGGAGATACGGACATCTTCCTTTCTCTGAAAGGCACTACCACAGTCTCACACAACTGTGTGATCAAGACTGGGAAGGGGAGAGAGGTCTACTCCTAACGAGCTCTCATCAGCATTACCTCATCAATAATCAAACCAGCATGGATATCAAACTGATCAATGATGCTGCCCACCAACACGACCTTCAGTTGCCAGAGAATAGACTCATTCTGTGATGTCATGTGTCACGACCCAGGGGTACCCCTTAGATGTAACATGGCGTATAGAACCCCGAAGGACTCCATTCAAGCCACTTAGCTGTCATAACATAAGAAATAGAACAATAAGAGTAAAACAATAGTCCAAGTCTAATAGTTTTATAAAAGAAAAACGGAAGTCTAAACTCATCATAGCCATCTAATACAATAGAATGAAATTGGGCCTAGCCCATACATCATGTTCAAAAGTGAAATACATGAAAAGGAACTAAAACAATGAAACTCCGTCCTCGAAGCATGAGGACTCACCAAAGCTCAGAAATCTCAAACTCAACAACTAGCAACAAAACTGATGACCCTGACTATCGGACCCTATATTTGGGGAAAATGTAGGCAAGAGTATGCGTTAGTACAAAATAATGTACCAAGTATGATAGCCATTCATAAAACATTTAAAACATGCTAAAAGGGACATTTCATTTCATGACATGCAATTGACCAAGCTAAAGCATGATATAAGAGAGTTAGAAAACATAAGTCATAAAACCATGGTCAATACCTTTGAACTCATATGCTATACTTCTTGAAGTAACCTTAGTTCATTATTAATGAGGAGGATTAGCCTTAACCGACATAGAGACCATGTGAGCTATAACATGATCCATCGGTGTCTCCCACACCGAAAAGGGTTGTCCTACTTGCCAAGGTAGAACCATGAACTTCTAGCTTAGGTGGATCCACTAGCTAATGTATATCTAAGACAATCGTCCTATGGGGGCACATAGGTAAGGGATAAGGAGATTGCTTCTAGAAACCCGTCCTCTACTAACTTGAGAGCTTCCATCTCAATAACCTCTCAGTGCTAAGCATAAATCCCACGGAATAGTCATTTCTTACTTGACCAAAAGGTACCCTAGGATAACCAGTGCAAACTAGTTTCATTAGAATAGCTCTTACTCTTTGATTCAATTAGGTGAGAAAGCCTTTCAACCTAAGAATCCTTATTATGTGAGAAAACCTTTCATATCATGCTAGTTATGTGTTTATGAAAATGTCCTTTCAACAACACAACAACATCATCATAGGTACTTTACTCGTAAAGAATCCTTAAAACATTTGCATAGATTTCATAAGAAAATGCATAAGTCCATAATTTACCTCTTGAGGTTCAAAACCCACTTTCAATCATCAATGCTTAGAAACCATGGGTTAGCTATGGATTTCATCATAAATACATGTAAAGCTAGCAATACATGCTGAATTTCTTAAAACTCTTCTTTTTCAATCAAAATCTTACATCACATGATTCATAACTTGAAACATGGGGGTTACATGGGTTCACGGGGAAATCATCATATTTCATCAATTCGTGCATAAGAGATCATAATTCAATCATTTAAATCAACATTGAAGAGAACCCATGACAATTGAAGTAAACCCTAACTCAATTGGGGAATTCTAATCTTGAAATAGAGGAATTTGGAAACTCCGTGAATGGAAGGAATCCATGAAGGAAAACTATCATACCTGAAAGCCCAATGCTTAACTTTGATGGAGGAATTGAGGCTTGACCTTGATCCTAGCTTGAATCCTTTCTTCTTCATCAAGTTTCCAGAGAGAGAAATATTTTGGAGAGGAAATTTGGTCTTCCTTTAGACTCTTGAGAGAATGGGTCTTAAATTGGGGAAATTTGAGATTAGGATTCTTATATAGGTCTTTAGATGAAGGATAAAATGATGTAGTATCGAATTAAAATGAAAAGACATAAAGTACCCTGACTTATGACTGAAAACGCGCTTTGCTGGGGCTCGCCGAAGGGCACTTGGCGACTCGCCAAATGAACCCTTAGCTTGCCTAATTTTACAGTAAGCCGACCTAGGTGCCAGACAAAATAGGCGATGGGGGAAGGACTTTGGCGACTCTCCAACTGGAACGGTGAGCCCGACTTGGCTCGCCTAAAGTTACAGAATGTAGGACACCAAGGATCAATCCAAAAGGCAAGGAGGTTCCATTTGGCGGATCGCCAAGTCGACTCGGCGGTCGCCTAGTCAACTACGAAGTGAATATTTTCCTTTCTCTAAATTTAGGGTGTTACATTATCTCCCCCTTGGGATCATTCATCCTCGAATGAGATTCAAACTGGAACTAAGAGAGTACGAGAGGAACTAACAACCCAACCTACAATGCAACTTCATCTAAATGCATATAACCAAGGAGGGACTATGAACTACAAGCTAAACATACTCAATGCATCATAAGGAAGTAGGAACTACATCTAGCAACCCAATATGCACGAAATTTCAAGATTTCTCATCTTCAAGGACGAACTACCTTCTCCAAGCTAAAAGCATGCTCAAGATAATCTCATGGAGCCCATATGCAATTTGTTCTCAAAAAGCATAGCTAAAGCATGTTCATCAATTCATCTCATGAAGTCTATAGGCAACTCATACTCAATGCACAACAACATGAGGAAAAATCAATCATATAAACTCATTTTTCTTTCAAAACACAAGTTTTTCATGAACATGCATAACATAAGGAAATCATGGAAACACATAAGACACATGACTCCAAAACAAGGAACAAACCAAGAGGAACTCATTACCTCAAGCTAGAGTAGGAGTATGAGGAAAAATATGAGGATATCGGGACATCATATCGGCCTCGGCCTCCAAAGTAGCACCCTCAACTAAATGATCCCTCCATAACACTTTCATGGAAGCAACTTCCTTGTTTCTCAACTTCTTAACTTGCCAGTCTAGAATCTCAATCGGAACTTCTTCATAAGAAAAACTTTCATCAACTCCCAACCCTTCTAAGGGAACTATCGATGTCGGATCTCCAACACACTTCTTAAGCATAGAGACATGGAAAACCATATGCACCAATGCCAACTCACTTGGCAAATCTAGCTCATAAGCAACCGTACCAACACGTCTCAAAATTTGATATGGGACTATATACCGGGGACTAAGCTTCCCTTTATTACCAAACCTCATTACACCCTTCATGAGTGAGATTTTCAAGTAAACCCAATCATGAATATCAAACTCAAGATCCCTTCTTCTCACATCGGCATAAGACTTTTGCCGCCTTTGACCCGTTCTCAACCTTTCACTTATAAGACGAACCTTCTCTATGGCCTCATGTACCAACTCGGGACCTATGAGAGAAACATCACCCAACTCAAACCAACCTATGGGAGATCTACACCTCCTACCATATAGGGTTTCAAATGGAGCCATATCGATACTCGAGTGATAGTTATTATTATAAGAAAACTCAATCAATGGCAAATGGTCATCCCAATTACCCTTAAAATCAATCACACAAGCCCTTAATATATCTTCCAAAGATTGGATAGTACGCTCCGCTTGCCCATCAGTTTGGGGATGAAAGGTCGTACTAAGCTTAACACAAGTACCAAGACCATTTTTGGAAAGAATTCCAAAACTGAGAAGTGAATTGGGTACCACAGTTGGAAATAATGGACAAAGGCACTCCATGCAACTTTAACATTTCCCTCAAATCAACTTCATTAGGAACACACAAATTACCTTGATATCTAAGTATACCATCTCCCCGTTGGGAGAAAGCCTCTAAAGACTTTCCAAGTACCGCTTCTTTCAATTTTACTAAGGTCGGATCAAGACATTGCTTAGCTTTCACATCTAACACAAAAGATGATTCAGAACCATCTTAAACCATAACACTACCCTTGGTAGGGTCTACTACTGAGCATATTAAGGTATTGTCTAAACACCTTATTCATCTAATCCATAAATGCTGCCGCAACATTAGTCAAACCGAACGACATCACTAAAACTCATAATGACCATACGGGGTTCTAAAGCCATTTTTGAAATATCAATCTCTTTCACCCTCATTTGGTGATAACCCGACCTAAGGTCAATCTTACAAAAGTAACTAGCTCCTTAGAGTTGGTCAACACTGAAATCTATTATCCTCACCTTAACTAGGTGGTACATGCAATCCTTAGAAATCATCTCTCTAGATTTAAGATGAGAGATAACTTAACTCTTAGATATAGAATTTTCCCCTCTTCCATTCTGGGATAGGCTCATTCGGGAACTGAAACTTGACTACACGAGTTCTACAACCAATAGAAGCATAACATGAGTACAACCAATCCATACCAAAAATAACATCCAAATCTAACATATCAAGCTCTACCAAGTCAACAAGAGTAACTATATGGGATAAGGAAACGGGAAACTTTCTATAGACCCTCTTAGCCACAATAGAATCATCAATAGGAATAGAGAAAGAAAAAGGTTCTAACAACACATCATGGAGCATATCAAATCTTATAGACACATATGGTGTTACAAAAGACAAAGTAGCACAGGGATCAAGTAAAGCATAAACATCAAGTTGGAAAACTTTCAACATACCGGTAACCACATCGAGAGAACCCTCTTGTTCTCCACGAGTCTGAAGTGCATAGAAGCGGTTTTACTTAGGAGCATTGGAACCCGAACCACTAGGAGGAGCTTGTTTTCCCCCTCTTCCTTTAGCTGTAAGCATTGGGCAATCCCTCATTTTGTGACCATTTTTACCACACCCATAACAACCATCCGTGTCGGCTAGGCACCTACCCTCGTACTTCCTTCCATACTTAGTACAAGTAGACATGGGCAATGAAGATCCACTACCATTCCCTCCTTGGGGCTTAGGGTTAGACACCCTATCTTGTTGAACTTAGGAGGATCATTGGAGGAACCTTGACCGAAAAACCTGTTTCGAAATCTAGAACGACCATGTCCATCGGACCTTGCATGAGAGAAATTTCCATCACCGGTCTTAGCCCTTTTTGTCTCCCTAGACTTTTCCTTTCCTCCTCATTTTTTTGTGCATGAACCATGAGATGAGATATGTCCATTTCATTAATGAGCATGGCGGTATGACACTTTTTGGCAACTATTTCAGACATACCCGAAATGAACTGGCTCATCTTAGCCCTTAAATCGGCAACCATTGTTGGAGCATACATAGACAATTGTGTGAACTTTAGGGCATATTCCCTCACACTCATACTCCCTTGTCGAAGGTTAATGAACTCAAGCACATTGACTTCCCTCATCTCAAGGGAAAAGAACCTATCAAGAAAAGTGGCTTTAAACTTCTCCCAATCAATAGGACCCGCATCTTCCGGTCTCCCTTCCTTCCATTGGTTATACCATATTTGAGCCACTCCTTTTAAATGATAAGCGGCCAACTCTACCTTTTCCACCGGCGTAACTCCTATGATCATCAAAACCTTATAGACCTCATCAATAAAATCTTGAGGATCTTTCTTAGCTTTAGAACCATGAAACTCCAGAGGATTCATCCTAGTGAAGTCCCTCAGTCTTGAAGCCGCCGTACCCATATTTGGGTTCACGGGAACCACAACCTCCCTATTGGCTTGGGCCATCACAGCTTGAGCCAACACTTGACAAGCAGCCCTAAACTCCACATTAGACACTTGCTCGGCCAAAGGATCGACCGGAACTTAAGGAGCTTGGGGATGAGCTTCTTGTTCGTCATTCTCCCTCACATTCCTTCTTGCAAAAGCTCTTCGACTTGCCATATCCTGAAGAACATAGGATAAGGATTAGGATAGAGACTTTATAGAGTTAAACTCTATCGCACGACTTAAGAGTAATGAAAGAAGTGGAGTTTCCTAATCATATTATAGCCTTTCATTGATAAATGTGGCGCGCTTCACACTTATGAACAAGACTCTACTAGACATGGCTTATGAGAAATCCTAGGACCATTTTAAACCTTGTGCTCTGATACCAAGTTTGTCATGACCCAGGGGTACCCCCTAGATATAACATGGTGTATGTAACACCCCGTATCCTAGACAGACCAGAAATCTAGAATTTTAGAAGTTACAGGTGCCATCAACGGTGGCACCTACGGACTATAGAGTGACCCACGGACCGTAGGTGGGGTCCGTGGATGGCAACCTGTAGCTCCTCCCCAGAAGACCTAGGAATTTTAGCTAAGTCTGGACCTACGCCAGGACCTACGAACCGTAGGTCAGACCACGGTCCGTGGTTCGGACCCCCAGAATTCAAGTCCCAGTCCCCATCGACGGTTGACCAGCACGGACCATCGGTCCATCCACGGTCCATCAGTCCCGTCCATCAGTGGCTCCCGATAATAGTTAAGTCAGGGGTCTTTTGGTATTTTCCTTATGCATTGGACCTCTAAACTAGGTCATTTAAACCCTAAACTACGTAGTTTTGGCCAGTTTTAGCCTAGAAACATAACTAGAACTTACCTAAGTCAGATCATTCATCAAAACTTAGAAAAATTAGAGCGTAAGAGGAGAAAGAGGTCAAGAACCCTAGTTCAAGAACGCAACAAGATTCCATCAGTTCCAGCCCCGAAATCGAAAGATTTCTAGTGAAATTCGTCACCAGGTATGTGGGATTTCACTAGTGGGTTTCTTTCGCCCATTAGGTCCCTAGAATTCAATCAGAATCTTGAGTCCCTTGATATTATCTAGACCTAGGGTTTCTTGAATGTTAGAAATTGTTGGGTTTTAGCTGTTAGATTGATCCAAATCAGATTATCATGTTGTTGCTCAGTTTCTTTCATGAAATTCAGAACCCTAGCTATATAGTTCCTTTAGTTCATGAATTACACATTCTAGGCCAGCTATTTCAATTATATTCATGCTTCAGTTTACGAATGTCATATTATCAGATATAATTGTTGAATTCTAAGAGTTTGCATGTCAAAACATCGAGCTATCCATGTTTTACAACATTCAGTCATAATGTGTAAATTTCATAATCATTTGGGAGTAGACTTAATATCGAGTTGGACTAGCGTTCAGCGTACTTGAATAGTCTCAGAACTACGTGCCCCGTAGGTTGTAAGTCCCCTCTGTGGGAATCATTTTAGTGATCAAGCCAGTCATGCCTTTATACCTCTGGAAGGGTATATTGGGTCCTCTCGATGGGGCGTATACATCGGACTCCACATTTAGCTCATGTGGTTTTATGTTGGTTATTAGTAGCTCCCACAGTACAGTCAAATTCTAGTGCATTGATCAGGTTATCAGTTACAGTTCAGTATTCAGACTCAGCATATCATGTACTTGGTCATTGCATTCAATTAGCTCAGTATTTCAGTATATCTTAGTATTTACATTCAGTTCAGATTATATCATTGCTCCTATTGCTTTGTTCAGTTATGATTATTGTTCAACTTTACTCTATCCTGCATGCTCAGTACCTTTCAAGTACTGACGCATACTCTGCGCTACATCTTCTCGTGATGTAGGTTCAGGTTCTCAGCTTCTAGATCACGCATAGATTGGTTCCCAATCTTCAGTTCAGCAGCATGAGTGGTGAGTCCTCATTCTTCAAGGACGGTTGACATGATTGTCTTTCTTGGCTTTCAGTTTTAGTTTCACTTTTACTAGATTTAGCTGGGGCATGTCCCAACACTTCTAGTCAGTTTAGAGGCTTATTTCAGACATAGTTACATTCAGCTATAGTGTTAGAGTTTGACTTTTCAGTTGTTGTTTAAACTCTCACTTTTATTTATTCAGACAACATATGGGTATTCCCCATCATTTCAAATTATTCATATGATTTAGCTTCCGCACAGTATTTATTGATTCAGTTTGCTTTAGTATGCTTATGATATGCCAGCAGGGTTAGCTTGGGGTCACTCGTGATCTTAGGTCCCGTATCCGCGTCCTGGGGGTAGCTCGGGGCGTGACAAATCAAAATTTGTAAACAACAAATTTTCGTGCCGAGAAAAATAAATAATCAAGATAGGAAAATCAGAGTAACAAAGTGTAAAATTTGATTTCAAAATGTAGTGCGCGTTACAATCTCTATGAAAATCCTTTGATTCTTCAAAATAATATGAAATATGTAGGACTTGAATTTGATTTAGAGTCAAGGGCTTGAATAACTTGATCTTGAATCTTTAGTTTTTGAACTTGGATTTGAATTCTTTGTCACGAACACTTGTATGGTTATGACGAATAATAAATATGAACAAGTAACTTGATCTTGAATCTTGATATTTGCCTTTGTTCTTGATCTTGAACTTGAACTTTGAACTTGATTGCTTCAACCTGCAGCTTGTAGAGAATTTACAGCCTTTGATCGATGAGCTGTCTTCTTGCTCCTTGTTGTTGAAAAACCCCCCCTTCTATGAATAATGAGGACCCCTATTTATAGTAGTAGGGAGTGGTCTACTGCTGTGATGTGATTGGTCGGAAGTTTGTCACACCTCGAGCTACCCCCAGGACGCGGACACGACAACTATGATCACGAGTGACCCCAAGCTAACCCTGCTGGCATATCATAAGCATACTAAAGTAAACTGAATTAATAAATACTATGCGGAAGCTAAATCATATGAATAATCTGAAATGATGGGGAATACCCATATACTGTCTGAATAAATAAAGCTGAGAGTTTAAACAACTGAAAAATCAAATGCTAACACTATAGCTGAATCTAACTATGTATGAAATAAGCCTCTAAACTGACTAGAAGTGTTGGGACATGCCCCAGCTAAATCTAGTAAAACTGAAACTAAAACTGAAAGCAAAGAAATACAATCATGTCAACCGTTCTTGAAGAATGAGGACTCACCACTAATGCTGTTGAACTGAAGATCGGGAACTGATCTACGCGTGATCTGAAAGTTGAGAACCTGAACCTACATCACGAGAAGATGTAGCGCAGAGTATGTGTCAGTACTTGAAAGGTACTGAGCATGCAGGATAGAGTAAAGCTGAACAATAATCATAACTGAACAAAGCAATAAGAGCAATAATATAATCTAAACTGAATGTAAATACTGAGATATACTGAAATACTGAGCTAACTAAATGCAATGACCAAGTATATGATATGATGAGTCTTAATAGTGAACCGTAACTGATAACTTGGTCAATGCACTAGAATCTGACTGTACTGTGGGAGCTACTAATAACCGACATAAAACCACATGAGCTAAATATGGAGTCCGATGTATAAGCCCCATCGAAAGGACCCAATATACCCTGCCAGAGGTATAAAGGCATGACTGGCTTGATCACTAAAATGATTCCTAAAGAGGGGACTTACAACCTACGGGGCACGTAGTTCTGGGACTATTCGAGTACGCTGAACCCTACTCCAACTCGGTATTAAGTCGACTCCAAACTGATTATGAAATTAACACATTATGAATGAATGTTGTAAAACATGGATAGCTCGATGTTCTGACATGCAAACTCTGAGAATGCAACAATTATATCTGATAATATGACATTCGTAAATTGAAGCATGTATATAACATAAATAGTTGGCTTAGCATGTGTAATTCATGAACTAAAGGAACTACATAGCTAGGGTTCTGAATTTCATGCAAGAAACTGAGCAACAACATGATAATCTGATTTGGATCAATCTAACAGCCCAACAATTTCTAACATTTAAGAAACCCTAGGTCTAGATAATATCAAGGGAATCAAGATTCTGACTGAATTCTAGGGACCTAATGGGCGAAATAAACCCACTTGTGAAATCCCACATACCTGGTGATAAATTTCATGGAAAAATCTTTCGATTTCGGGGCTGGAACTGATGGAATCTTGTTGCGTTCTTGAACTAGGGTTCTTGACCTCTTTCTCCTCTTACGCTCTAATTTTTCTAAGTTTGATGAATGATCTTACTTAGGTAAGTTCTAGTTATGTTTCAAGGCTAAAACTGGCAAAAACTACGTCGTTTAGGGTTTAAACGACGTAGTTTAGGGGTCCAACGCATAAGGAAAAGACCAAAAGACCCCTGACTTAACTGTTGTCGGGAGCCACTGACGGACGGGACCGACGGTCCGTGCTGGTCAACCGTCGATGGGGACTGGGACTTGAATTCTGGGTGTCTGAACCATGGCCTTGACCACGGACCGTGGTCTGACCTACGGTCCGTAGGTCTTGGCGTAGGTCCAGACTTGGCCAAAATTCCTGGTCCTTCTGTGGAGGAGCTATAGGTGGCCATCCACGGACCCCACTTACGGTCCGTGGGTCACTCTACGGTCCGTAGGTGGCACCTGCAACTTCTAAAATTCTGTATTTCTGGTCTGTCTAGGATACGGGGTGTTACAGTGCATAGAACCCCGAAGGACTCTATACAAGCCACTTAGCTCTCATAACATAAGAAATAGAACAATAAGAGTAAAACAATACTCCAAGTCCAATAGTTTTATAAAAGAAAAACGGAAGTCTAAACTCATCATAGCCATCTAATACAATAGAATGAAATTGGGCCTAGCCCATACATCATGTTCAAAAGTGAAATACAACAAAATGAACTAAAATAATGAAACTCCGTCCTCGAACCATGAGGACTCACAAAATCTTGGAAATCTCGAACTTAACCACTAGCCACAAAACTGATAACCCTAACTGTCAGACCCTACATTTGGGGGAAATGTAGGCAAGAGTATGCGTTAGTAAAAAATAATGTACCAAGTATAATAGCCATACATAAAACATTTAAAACATTCTAAAACGGACATTGCATTTCATGACATGCAATTGACCAAGCTAAAGCATGATATAAGAGAGTTAGAAAACATAAGTCATAAAACCATGGTCAATGCAAGCTAACATCATCTTTAAAACCTTTGAACTCATATGCAATACTTCTTGAAGTAACCTTAGTTCATTATTAATGTGGAGGATTACCCTTAACCGACATAGAGACCATGTGAGCTATAACATGATCCATCGGTGTGTCCCACACCAAAAAGGGTTGTCCTACTTGCCAAGGTAGAACCATGAACTTCTAGCTTAAGTGGATCCACTAGCTAATGTCTATCTAAGACAATCGTCCTATGGGGGCACATAGGTAAGGGATAAGGAGATTGCTTCTAGAAATCTGGCCTCTATTAACGGAAGAGCTTCCATCTCAATATCCTATCGGTGCTAAGCATAAATCCCACGTAATAGTCATTTCTTACTTGACGGAAAAGTATCCTAGGATAACCAATCCAAACTAGTTCCATTAGAATAGCTCTTACTCATTGATTCAATTAGGTGATAAAGCCTTTCAACCTAAGAATCCTTATTATGTGAGAAAACCTTTCACATCATGCCTGTTATGTGTTTATGACAATGTACTTTCAACAACACAACAACAACATCATCATTGGTACTTTACTCTCAAAGCACCCTTAAAACATTTGCATAGATTTCATAAGAAAATGCATAAGTCCATAATTTACCTCTTGAGGTTCAAAACCCACTTTCAATCATCAATGCTTAGAAAACATGGGTTAGATTCTGGATTTCATCATAACTACATGTAAAGCTAGCAATACATGCTTAATTTCATAAAACTCTTTCTTTTCAATCAAAATCTCACATCACATGATTCATAATTTGAAAATATGGAGGTTACATGGGTTCATGCGGAAATCATCATATTTTATCAATTCGTGCATAAAAGATCATAATTCAATCATTTAAATCAACATTGAAGAAAACCCATGACAATTGAAGAAAATCCTAACTCAATTGGGGTATTCTAATATTTGAAATAGAGGAATTTGGGAACTCCATGAATGGAAGGAATCCATGGAGGAAAACTATCATACCTCAAAGCCCAATGCTTAACTTCAATGGAGGAATTGAGGCTTGACCTTGATCCTAGCTTAAATCCTTTCTTCTTCTTCAAGTTTCTAGAGAGAGAAATATTTTGGAGAAGAAATTTGGTCTTCCATTAGACTCTTGAGAGAATGGGTCTTAAATTAGGGAAATTTGAGATTAAGATTCTTATATAGGTCTTTAGATGAAGGGTAAAATGACGTAGTATTGAATTAAAATAAATCTGAAAAATCATAAAGGACCCTGACTTATGACTGAAAATGCTGCTCGCTGGGGCTCGCCGAAGGGCACTTGGCGACTCACCAAATGAGCCCTTAGGTCGCCTAATTTTACAGTAAGCCGACCTAGGAGCCAGACCAAATAAGGGATGGGGGAGGAACTTTGGCGACTCTCCAAATGGAACGGCGACCCCGACTTGGCTCGCCTAAAGTTACAGAATGTAGGACACCAAGGATCAAGGCAAAAGGCGAGGAGGTTCCACTTGGCGGATCGCCAAGTCGTCTCGGCGGTCGCCTAGTTGAGTATGAAGTGAATATTTTCCATTCTCTAAATCCAGGGTGTTACATTATCTCCCCCTTAGGATCAATCGTCCCCGAATGATATTCAAACTGGAACAAAGAGAGTAGGATAGGAACTAACAACCCAACCTACAATACAACTTCATCTAAATGCATATAACCAATGAGGGACTATCAACCCCAAGCTAAATATACTCAATGCATCATAAGGAAGTAGGAACTACATCTAGCAACCCAATATGCATGAAATTTCAAGATTTCTCATCTTCAAGGACGTACCATCTTCTCCAAGCTAAAAGCATGTTCAACACAATATCATGGAGCCCATATGCAATTTGTTCTCAAAAAGCATAGCTAATGCATGTTCATCAATTCATCTCATGACGTCTATAGGCAACTCATACTCAATGCACAACAACATGAGGAAAAATCAATCATATAAACTCATTTTTCTTTCAAAACACATGTTTTTCATGAACATGCATAACATAAGGAAATCATGGAAACACATAAAACACATGACTCCAAAACAAGGGAAAAACCAAGAGGAACTCATTACCTTAAGCTTGAGTAGGAGTAGGAGGGAAAAAATGAGGATATCGGGACATCATATCGTCCTCCGCCTCGCAAGTAGCACCCTCAACTAAATGATCCCTCCATAAAACTTTCACGGAAGCAACCTCCTTGTTTCTCAACTTATTAACTTGTAAGTCTAGAATCTCAACCGGAACTTCTGAATAAGAAAGACTTCCATCAACTCCAAACCCTCCTAAGGGAACTATGGATGTCAGATCTCCAACACACTTCTTAAGCATAGAGACATGGAAAAGCGGATGCGCCTATGCCAACTCATTTCGCAAATCTAGGCCATAAGCAACCTTACCAACACGTCTCAGAATTTGATATGGGCCTATATACCGGGGACTAAGCTTCCCTTTCTTACCAAACCTCATTACACCCTTCATGGTTGAGATTTTCAAGTAAACCCAATCATGAATATCAAACTCAATATCCCTTCTTCTCACATTGGCATATGTCGAACCTTTTCTATGGCCTCATGTACCAACTCGGAACCTATGAGGGAAACTTCACCAACCTCAAACCAACCTATGGGAGATCTACACCTCCTACCATATAGAGCTTCAAATGGAGCCATATCGATACTTGAATGATAGCTATTATTATAAGAAAACTCAATCAATGGCAAAATATCATCCCAATTACCCTTAAAATCAATCACACAAGGCCTTAACATTTCTTCCAATATTTGGATAGTACGCTCCGCTTGCCCATCGGTTTGAGGATGAAAGGCCGTACTAAGCTTAACACGAGTACCAAGACCCTTTTGGAATGGCTTCCAAAACTAAGAAGTGAATTTGGTACCACGGTCAGAAATAATGGACAAAGGCACTGCATGCAACTTTACCATTTCCCTCAAATCATCTACATTAGGAACACACAAACGATCTTGATATCTAAGTATACCATCCTTCCCTTGGGAGAGAGCCTCTACAAACTTTCCAAGTACCGCTTCTTTCAATTCTACTAAGGTTGGATCAAGACATTGCTTAGCTTTCACATCTAACATAAAAGATGATTCAGAACAATCTTAAACCATAACACTACCCTTGGTAGGGTCTACTACTAAGCATATTAAGGTATTGTCTAAAAACCCTATTCATCTAATCCATAAATGTTGCCGCAACAATAGTCAAACCAAACGACATCGCTAAAACTCATAATCACCATACGAGGTTCTAAAAGCCATTTTTGAAATATCATTCTCTCTCACCCTCATTTGGTGATAACCTGACCTAAGGTCAATCTTAGAAAAGTAACTAGCTCGTTAGAGTTGGTCAACACAGAATTCTATTCTCCTCTCCCTAACTAGGTGGTACATACAATCCTTAGAATTCATCTTTCTAGCTTTAAGACGAGATAAACTAACTCTTAGGCATAGAATTTTCCCCTCATCCATTCTAAGATAGGCTCATTTACTGACATGCAATTGACCAAGCTAAAGCATGATATAAGAGAGTTAGAAAAGATAAGTCATAAAACCATGGTCAATGCAAGCTAACATCATCTTTAAAACCTTTGAACTCATAAGCGACACTTCTTGAAGTAACCTTAGTTCATTATTAATGTGGGGGATTAGCCTTAACCGACATAGAGATCATGTGAGCTATAGCATGATCCCCCGTTCTCTCCCACACCGAAAATGGTTGTCCTACTTGCCAAGGTAGAACCATGAATTTCTAGCTTAAGTGGATCCACTAGCTAATGTCTATCTAAGACAATCGCCCTATGGGGGAAAATTGGTAAGGGATAAGGAAATTGCTTCTAGAAACCTGGCCTCTACTAAGGGGAGAGCTTACATCTCAATATTCTCTCGGCGCAAAGCATAAATCCCACAGAATAGTCATTTCTTACTTGATCTTATCATTCATGGAAAGGTATTTTAGGATAACCAATCCAAGCTAGTTTCATTAGGATAGCTCTTACTCTTTGATTCAATTAGGTGAGAAAGCCTTTCAACCTAAGAATCCTTATTATGGGAGAAAACCTTTCACTTCATGCTAGTTATGTGTTTATGAGAATGTCCTTTCAACAACACAATAACAACACCATCATTAGTACTTTACTCTCAAAGCACCCTTAAAACATTTGCATAGATTTCATAAGAAAATGCATAAGTCCATAATTTACCTCTTGAAGTTCAAAACCCACTTTCAATCATCAATGCTTAGAAAACATGGGTTAGATATGAATTTCATCATAAATACATGTAAAGCTAGCAATACATGCTTAAATTCATAAAACACTTCATTTTCAATCAAAATCCCACATCACATGATTTATAACTTGAAAACATGGGGGTTACATGTGTTCATGGGGAAATCATCATAAAATCATCATATTTCATCAATATGTGCCTAAGAGATCATAATTTAATCATTTAAATCAACATTGAAGAGAACCCATGATAATTGAAGAAAATCCTAACTCAAATGGGGAATTCTAATCTTTGAAATAGAGGAATTTGGGAACTCCATGAATGGAAGGGATCCATGGATGAAATCTATCATACCTCAAAGACCAATGCTTAACATCAATGGAGGAATTGAGGCTTGACCTTGATCCTAGCTTGAATCATTTCTTCTTCTTCAACTTTCTAGAGAGAGAAATATTTTGGAGAGGAAATTTGGTCTTCCTTTAGACTCTTGAGAGAATGGGTCTTAAATTGGGGAAATTTGAGATTAGGATTCTTATATAGGTCTTTAGATGCAGGGTAAAACAACGTAGTATCCAATTAAAATAAATCTGAAAAGACATAAAGGACCCTAACTTATGACTCATAACGCTGCTCATTGGGGCTCGCCGAAGGGCACTTGGCGACTTGCCAAATGAGCCCTTAGCTCACCTAATTTTACAGTAAGCCAACCTAGGAGCCAGACCAACTAGGCGATGGGGGAGGAACTTTGGCAACTTGCCAACTGGAACGGAGAGCCTAACTTGGCTCGCCTAAAGTTACAGAATATAGGACACCAGGGATCAAGCCAAAAGGCAAGGAGGTTCCTCTTGGCAGATCGCCAAGTCGACTCGGCGGATCGCCTAGTCCACTACGAAGTGAATATTTTCCCTCTCTAAATTTGGGGTGTTACATCATTAGATTGTTGCTTCTGAACACAAACCGATACCAGGAGGTGATATTCATGTCCATCTTCTCAATTTTTACCCCGGCAACCATCCACGAAGCGGTAATGTCAGAAATGAGGGGTTCCAACCACCCCTTGAGTGCATCTAAGGGAATTATATATTCTCCCGGCATGACACTGAACTTTCTTTCCCAAAACTTCTACTTCCTCCAAAGGCTTCCAAACTATGACTTTCCTTTTCTTGGGTAGGGACTTTGCATAGGCCTTGTAGAACTCCCTCACCCATGCTGGGACATTTGGAGGTCGAGCTCTAGTGAACCACTCGAACCCATGAAATTTAATAGTCTCTTAGATGTTGGGGTATTCACTCATCATCCCATTGGTGGAGAGTCGCCTCTCTTCAAGAATAGTCCGTTCTTTTTCTGCTTTGAGCCTATTCAGGGCTCTTAGAGATATTATGGGGAGAACTATTGAGGCTTGTGACTGGGCTTAAAGTGTCTGTGAAAATTTGGACCAGATGTCCATCCTCTTTCTTACCACCACCTTTTTTGGTTGTTCACCCACATGTGTAGAAGTGTGTGGAGTGTCTTGTTGTTGAGGATCCTCAGAGGGCTCGTTGATGGTGATCCCCTTGTTCCTTTTCAAAGGGGGAGGAAGAGGAGAGTCTTTCTCGGAGTCGAAGGATACAGCTCTCTTTCCTTTTGTTCTACCCATTTCCTGTAAGGCACACATTTCAAAACACATATCGGGTGAAGTTTAGTTGAAAATAAGATTAAAAAGAGCATAGTTCAAAACAAGTTTTGTGGCTCACCGACTGGGAAGGCGATTTGCCTAACAGGTTAGGGGAGCTCACCGAAGTTGACAGAACATGGTGTAATTTACTCAGGCATGAAAGGTGGATTCATCTCCAACTCGTTGATCCATCGAGTTGGTTTCAGTGGGCTAAGCCAATTCTGTTAAAAGTGATAGTGCACAACCAAAAAGGAATAGACAAAAGGGCGAAGTCTACTCAAACTTGGTGATTCGTCGAGTTGGTTTCTATGAGCTAATACAAGCCCACTGAATAAGACAGAGCCTAAGTCACATATTCAAACTTAGAAGGCATTTTTGGACTTAATGATTCGCCTAATCACCTAGATGAGCTAAGACAAGCCCGCCGAACAAGTAATTTCAGCCCAATGCCTATTTTTCACAATTTTTATACTAACATGCAACAATGCTCATTACCCAATAAGTTTTACAATCTACCCACATGCTATTCTACCCATTGGTACTCAGACTTCCCCGAAATTTCATAGAGCATTTCCCAAATTGATGATTTGCTCTTAAGAAAGCCGTCACACTATCTATCATTTGAAAAAATCAAAGTCTTTGAAGCAACACTCGGCTAATAAACCTTCACATAACTAATTTTCAATCAAGACCCATCAACTATAATGACTCATTTTAACATTTAACTTTCACATTTAATTTTTACAAGTTCAATCACAATATCATCTATCCTAACTCATGGGGACAGCTCAATCATTAACATTTAGAAACACCCAAGAAAATAGTATAATCACCACAACAATATACTATATGACCCATTTCATAAACATCAAAATTAAGAAAAAAATATCAATTAAAGCCTCCAAACACCAAACTCAGAGAAGCACACAATAGAAATCGAAGGAGGAAGGATTTGGGGTTGATAATCAAGTACTGAAATGCACTCCACGTAATCAAATCCATGCAAATGAGGACATAAATGCAAATATATAAGATTATGAGATGTTTGGGAAGTGAAAGCATTCAAAAAGATGAAAGTTTGCTTTTTAAAACTTAAAAATACTTGTCACGACCCAGGAGTACCCCTAGATATAACAAGGTGTACAAGACCCCGATAGGCCTCATACAAGCCGCTTAGCATATCATAAAATAAAGTAATAGAAATGATGCGGAAATTTAAAACATTTCAAAACAATCAAAGTCTTTATAAAATGAGAGGAAGTCTAATACAATTGTTTCAAACCATCTAACCAACATGAATGAATCTTGGTACACAGCCCATACACTAGTCCAAACATAAAAGAAAGGCATAAGGAAAATAGTGTGGTCAAATCCTCGAATGTTATGAGGACTCACCAAATCTTCACTCCTTGATCAACTATGAACCTAGCCACGAGTGTGATGATCGATGTCAGCGGACCCTACATTTTGATAGGAAATGTAGGCAAGAGTATGTGTTAGTACAAAAATATACTAAATATGATAGCTAGCATAAACAACATAAACATAATGGTTAGTCAATATAAACCATAAGCATAATCAATGCACATAAATCATCATCATAATAAGAAAGGAACACTTCTCAAGCAACCTTACTTATCCTTTAGTCAAGACTTGGGTCATCCGCCTCTAGTCAAGCTTACCTCATGGAAGGCATCTCCAGCGACAATCCAAGATATTCATTTATCATAACATAGTCCACATTATTCGTACTTACTTTTAAATACATGGGGATTCGCCTACTTGCCTAGCTTAAAAAGGCTACTGGGTATTCGCCTCTTGCCTTACTTACCTTAAGATCATGGGTACTCGCCTCCACAATCACATCATATGACACGGGTACTCACCTCCACATCATTTCATAAGGATCATGGGTACTCGCCTCCATGTCCATTCATCATAATAGGAACCTGGGGAATCACCTCTTGTTCAATTCTAAGGAGTATGGGAAATCACCTCATATCCTTCTCTTATGGAGGTCAAGGGTAGTCGCCTCTAGCCTCATCTATTACATAGTATTTTAGTCTAGATTTATTTTAGGTGAGAAATCCTTTCAACCTAGAATCATTCACATGAGTAAACCTTTCACATTCATACAATCATGCTTAGCAATTCATTGTTGGAAGTATCCCTTCCACACTTCAACATCAACAATAAAAAATTCATAGTCTAGACTTTACTATCAAAGCACTACATCTCATGATCATCATCTATGCTCTAATCTCAAGCAATTAACATCATAATTCATCAATCCCATAAGGACAACCCTAACCCATATAGTTTCCCTTCATGGCATCAACCCAATTATATCAATTCTAAGTTGGAATCATGAAATAAGCATGGGTACATGTAATTTCATCCTAAAAACATGAAATTCTATCAATTCAATCATAAACAATCATAATCCACTCAATTGGATCAACATTCATCATAACCCACAACATTGGAGGAAACCCTAACTAGAATTGGGGATTTAGACTTCATAATTGGGGAATTCTAAGTGACTCCTAGGGAGTAAGGATCACATGGATGAAAAGCCATCATACCTTAGTCACAAAGCCCACAAAAGCTTGAAGATTGTAGACTTGACTTGACCCTAGCTTCAATTTCTTCCTTCTTCTTCCAACTTCCAGAGAGAGAATATTTGAGAAGAGTTTGGGGTTTTCTTTTTGGTTCTTAAGAGAATGAGTTATGTTGGGGAGAATTTGCAAATAAAATGCTTATATACTTTTCTAGGTGAAGGGTAAAATGACGTAGTATAGCTTTAAGAAAAATATGAAAAGACATTAAAGACCCCCAACTTATTTTTAAAGTTGTTGCACGCTGAGGCTCGCCCAAGGACAATTGGCGACTCGCCAAGTGAGCCCTTGGCTTGCCTAAATTTCCAGTATCTAACCCCCATTGAGGCAGACCACTAGGCGATGGAGGATCCCTCTTGGCGATGCACCAACTGGAACGGCGAGCCCCGACCTGGCTCGCCCAATTTTCCAGTACCTTGGGCCATGGCGACAGTCCACTAGGTGACTGTGGGTGCACTTGGCAGATCGCGAAGTCACTTTGGTGACCACACTGCCCGTCGCCAAGTTGGCTTGGGAAGGAAATGTTTTCCTTCCACAATTTCATAGGTAGTTTAGGCTCTTGCCCTCTTCATGGCTTGTTACCCCCACACACTTATCCCTAATTTAGCCTACTAGATTTCGGGGTGTTACAATACTCTTGGCCTTTTTATTTCAGACGCACTCAGCGAACTGCGACTAACGTCGCCAAATGCATTCGGTGAATTTCCGCAGGAGATTAAGCTCGCCCATGCCACCAGAATAACTTGCAAACCTGGTGGTCAATTCGGCGGACTTGATGCAGTTCGCCTTGTGTGATTCGGCGGGTCACCCATTAGGTCCTTGTTCGCCGAATGTGACAATACCCTTTTTCAACATTTTTATCCCAGAAAGCGAACATGATGTGTGCCTAATATGTCCGATGCATCGTCGACTTGGTACCTGCATCGCCCAATGCATTTTCTTCAACCTTTTGACTTCTTTTCTACCTGTACTCACAACACACGTTATTCGAAATAATAAAATAAACTTTGGTTGCCTCCCAAGAAGCTCCTTATTTAATGCCATGGCACAACACAGTTCTCACTCATCAATAATTATTTTTGGGGGTTTGGATCGTGTCACTAGGCAACATTCTATTTTACCTTGGATTTAGATAGGTAGCTATCTGACGCATTTGATTTTCCAGTTGCTTGATCGATACAGAATGAGAGGTAACTGTTTGAGTTAAATAGCAGAAGTAATTTTTCAAATCCTTCAACACTTTGTTGCACCCTTCAACCTTGTTGAAGATCCTTTCTAGCATACCATCGGTTCAGTTTCCCTCCGTTCCAGCTGGTTCTTTTGGCTTTGGTCGATCATGAGATGGGATGTATTTATCTTTTTCAACATCATGATCCCTCTAGTTACCACCTCTTTCTCTCCAATCTTTCCAACCATTGTCTCACTCTTTGATCCAACCTTGGTGCCCACCTGGTCTTTGATAGTTTGGATGAGAACCCCCCCACTTGATTTCCCATGTAATTCACTTCTTCATTATACAATGCCTCAAACTTGGCATCCTCCGAGCACTGCCCACTATTTATTCCAATTGCTTTTATGATTTTCAATCCAGCTCTCATGACATGTTTGTACAACAAATTAAGTTGAGTCATCATTTGGGCATGTTTTCATCACTCTCATAGTTCTTCTCAACTTGTTCCATACTCATGTTCCGTTGTAGAGAAGATATTTGATCCTCTTTAGTATGTCATGTTTGGTTAATCGTTGTCATATCATCTAGCAGCATTATTACTACCTCATACGGTTGTCGCATCAGCCCACCTTTAACAAGTTGATCAGTCAAGCCTTTATTGACTAAATCAAGATTGCAATAAAAGTATTGTAGCAGCAAATTGTCCGGAACACCATGTGTTGGACATTGTAGTAACAATTTTTGGAACCGCAACCATGTCTCGTGAGGAGGTTCACCTACAACTCCTTTGAAATTTTGATGCTATCCGGCAGCTTTATCATCTTCAAGGGGGGAAATCTCTCGAAGAATGCTTCGGTTACCTTCTCCCAAGAAGTGATTGAATCATTCGGCAACTCAACCAACCATCTAGTAACTTCCTCCGTTAAGGAGAATGGGAATAATCTCAGCCAGATTCTTGTGAGATGTTCTTCAAGACGAACTGCCCATAAATATCCACAAATTTTGGAGGTGTTCATGAGGATCCTCGTGAGCATACCCCTGAACATTCCTCTCATTTGGAGTTGCTATAGCATTGTTTCGGTACATGGAACTTTGCTCTCCCTGTTGTAGGAGGTAACTGGATAGCTCCATTGGTCTTAATGATATTCAGGTGTATGTCATTCAAGTCACCAAAATGATCAATTTTCCCACAATGACTAGCATCTCTACTACCATTAACACTCGTATTTATACCTGCAAATAGGAAACACAACAACACCAAGCAAAATTCTACTACAACACAAATAGTTTACAAACTAACTTCACTAATTGAATTCTTAGCTACCATTCCGGACAGCAACGCCATTTTTTATGACGCTCAAATTACCCTAAAATTAATTAGAAGAGTAAGTGGTTTTTTTCAATAAAAATACTCAACAAAGAGTTGGGGTGGAATACCACAAGGAATGATTTAGAGAAAAAATTCAACTAGGAAATTAAGAATGCAGACCTATTCGTTGTAGTACTTTAGAGAAAGCGGGTGGATGATTCCACCAAATTTACTAAAATGGTTTTAAGTATCAAATATCACAATTGAACTAAAATTATAAATTCACACAAGTAAGAAAAAATCTACGGGTGCAGGGATTGGTATCGATGTCAAATAGGATTGTGTTGCTCAATAGTGCTAAGCAATCATGGATAGGCCGAGTAATCTTCAACTACACTAATTTTCTCCGATCTCATAGCATCATATTATAGAATCTCCTTTCGGTCTCAGCTATGTGAAACACACATCGACCCATTACCTTACAGAATCTCTCTTTCGAGTAGATTTACGGTAACTAGAATGAACCATAATCTCTCTTCCGAGCAAAAAATAGAAATCAAATCTAAGCTGCATGCATTAAACTAATTACCCAATCCAATTGATCTCTTTCGAGCATCAATCAAAGATGAAGAATATGATTAAGTTTGCAACCTTAACTCATGAGTTAACCCCATGCTAATTAGCTTAAATCTATGAATGCAAAATAATAAAACAGAGCAAAACACAAAACCCACTACATTAAATCAACACCCAACCCCATAGGTGCACCCCTAGAATTGGGATTTTATCCACACATCATAAAAAGCAAAGAAATTATACATATCATGATAACAACCATGAATATGTTCAAATTAAGTAATTATCTTCAACATCCATTTCAATTTCAACTCTCAATTGTCAATTACAAAAGTGTATTCTAAAACCTTAAAACTAAAAGATGTTTCTCACAAAAAGGTAAAAAGTCTCGAAACTATTCCAAAAGTACCATACACAAATCTCATACAAAAATCTGATAAAAATCACTTTAAAATTCTCATCAAAATCTCTCTAGATTAGGCTATTTATAGTTTCCCAGAATTCAATGCATGACCAACTCAGTGAAATTAGTCGGGCTTGTCAAACATGTTCAATGAATCACCATTTGTTTTTCAGCTCGCCCTTCACTTGCTTTAGGCTTCAGTTGTCTGAACCTGAGTTGGCAAACTTGATCGATTCTGCCTTTCACCTTCGGCAGAACGCCGATTACCACTTTTGTTCACCTTTTAAGCCTTCACTTTTCCTGAATGTTCTATCACCTTCGGTGATGGTCTTCTAGTTCTCCCTTTCAACTTCGGCGAGTCACCGCTTCATTTTTAGTTCACTGACCTGTCATGAATATCTTCAATTGTGAGCACTGTCACTTTGGGTGAGGTTAGGCCATTTGGGAGATCCGCCCTTTTGGTTAGGCGACTACCAGTTGGAATTTATATTCTTTTCATTATTTTTTGCCTCTTTTTTATGTATTCATCATTACCTTATCCTTTAGCCTTCATAGCTGCAAAACATCAAAATGTAATCATAATAGGATATAATTAGGCATTGAGGATACTAATTATTGAAATAAAAAGGGCTAAAATGAGTGTAAATATTCCACTCATCAGAAACTATTCTATAAAACACTTAGGAAAGCAGTTCTTAAAATAATAATGAATTGATCTCCCATAAACTCAATCAATTATCCAAAAACATTGCGGAATTAATTTCTTAGAATCTGAAAGTCATAGTACCAAAACTCTAAACTATATAGAATAAGGGGGTGCAACCCCAACCAAGAAAACGTAAATCTAAGAGTCTAAAATGTCTATGTTTGAAGAGGATGGACGTAGAAATAGAAAAGAATTTATGGAAGTCGAAAGAGTATCTCACCCTTGGATACAGATGTCGTTGGTCTCACAACTGAGGTCTTGTATCATCCGCCTGAATATGATCGGTACTCAACAAGGAAAGAGCAAGTGTATTATTAGTAAATAATCATAATATACTGGTAAGATCATATTGCTAGTCCAAGACATGAATGTAAAATAGTAACCACAATATAGTAATACAGACCAACACATATATCAAAAATCACAACAGATATGGACTCCCAGTAACAACTCTTTACGTAACCAATACATAAAACATGTACCATATGATCATAATAGAACATGTTGGGATCTCATGGAACCCACACATAAAGTGTTAGTGTATTAGTG
The DNA here is from genome assembly GCA_029582245.1 of Solanum etuberosum. Classification (NCBI taxonomy): domain Eukaryota; kingdom Viridiplantae; phylum Streptophyta; class Magnoliopsida; order Solanales; family Solanaceae; genus Solanum; species Solanum etuberosum. The sequence continues at coordinate 12,403 of JAJONR010001886.1, read as the reverse complement.
TGGTACCCGATCATTGTATAAGACCTGCAAATCAGTAAACAATAACACAAAACAACAATTTACTACAACAAAACAAAATTAAAATCTAATTTATCAATTAGATTTTTCAACCACCATTCCCCGACAGCGGCACCATTTATAACACTCAAATGTCCTCCTTAAAACCAAATAAAAGGGACAACGGTCGTAGTCAATAAAAATCCAACAAAGAGTCGGGATCAAATCTCACAGGAAATGATATATCATAGAGAATTCCTATCAAGATATTTAGATTGTAAAATTGCTCATTTGTAATAGTAAGAACTAGTGGGTGGATAATTCCACCAATTTAATAAAAAAATTGGTTATCAATTATTACAATTAAATTAGAATTTTGGAGAATTTAAGAGTTAACAAGCAATCTAGGGGTGTGGGGATTGGAAATCGATGTCACATAGGAGTAATTATGTTTCTCTATAGTGATGAACATTCATTAATAGGCTAGGTCATCTTTAATGACGCAAATCATCTTTCAATCTCAAAGCATGCATAGAATCTCCTTTCGGTCTAATCTAAATGCCAAACTAAACAACCCAATACCTTAATCTACTCTGTCTTTCGATGCAGAAATAGGGCAAGTAGATTCAACCCATAACCTCTATTTTCAAGCAAATTAAAAACATCAAACTTAAATTGCTAGTATTGGACTAATTACCCACTGTAGTCAATCTCTTTCGAACATCGACCAGAGATCGGAAGTACGAATTAAGTTTGCAACCTTAACCCATAAATTAACCCCATGCTAATAAGCCCAAATTCATGCATGAACAACAGTAAAATAGAGCATCACACAATACCCATTACATTAAATCAACACCAAATGCCATAATTGCACCCCTAGATCTTGGAGTTTTAGCCACCCATCACAAAAAGCAAAGAAAATATATTTTTCATGAAGGAATCCATAGGTAACATAAAATTAAGCAATTACAAGTGAACCCACTTTAGATTTAACTTCAGTTTATCAAATTCAAGAGCAAAGTTGAAAAACCCCAAAAGCTAGAAAGTGTTTTTCACAAAGGTCAAGTGTTCACTCTCAAAACACAAAATAATTATAAGTCTTTCTAAGTTTCGTAACTCTAATTTCTCTCTCCTTTGGGATATTTATAGTTTCCCAAAATTTAGCCCAAAACCCAATGCGTGTCTCTTTCGGCGACATTAGTTGAGCTCGTTCGCCAAATTGCCTCTCGCTCATCAGCTTGCCTTTTCATGCTCTAGGCTTCAAGTGTTTGAACCTAAGTCGGCGAACTCGTTTGAGTCAGCCTTTCACATTTGGCGAATTGTCGAGTACCACCTTGGTTCGCCTTTTGAGTATTTAATTTTTCTTCTTGCACTTTTATTTTTGGTGACGTACGGCAAGGTCGCCTTTCTCATTTGGTCTATCGCCTTCTCTATTGGAGTTGACTGACCTGTTTTGATAGACACAAGTGCTATGCACTATCATTTTGGGTAAGGTCATGCTAACTAGGCGATCCACCTTTCTCATTTGGCAGTCAACAATGTATAATTTGAACTTCTATTTGCATTTTTTGCCATTCTTTCAAACATCAATCTTTCTCTTGTCCTTTTGCCTTCAGAGCTGCAAATCATCAACATTTTATCATAATAGGATAAAATTAGGCATAGATGACACTAATTATTGAGCTAAATAGACTTCAAATAAGATCAAATCTACCACTCATCAACACCCCAACTTAAACTTTTGGTTGTCATCAAGTAAATCAAAAACACAGTTAGCTCAAGAAGGGTGTCTACAACAAAACTCAATGAGATCTAGCATGCAAGCGCCATAACAAGCCTACTCTGAACAACATGCTACACTCAATCATGATCAAAATGCTTCAAATGATGACTAGTTGGTTTCAACACAAGCTCAAGCTCACTTTAGCTTCTTTTCTAATGCATGAACATGTTTCAATAAATGTATTATAGTACCCACACATCAAGAATGATTCCATGCTCTCACAAAGCTATTCAAAAAATATATAAGAAATCAATGCAACTCTCACTCTCTCAAAATAGAAACACAAGCAAGCTTTGTCCCATAGGTTTGCCCATATTTTCCAATCATCAGACAACCTAGTTCATGCAAGATCTCAAGGGTCTTTTAGACTTGTAATGGGGTTGAGGGTTCAAGTATGGTCAAATTGGCTTGGTGACTTTACCATTTCAAAGCATTGTTGCAATCATCTTCACCTCTTCTCAAGTTCTTTTCATTCTTTTTTATTTGAGAACTCAAACTTTGACCTTTGACTCAATTTATTTGTAATCCCCTTTATTCATCACTTCTCTTTTTCATTTTAATTTTTCCAAAGCATTTTTATCACAATGACTCTTTTTTTATAAGGGTTCCTTCTTTTTGTAACAAACTTCAAGGTAGAGTCTCATCTAATCTTTCTTTGCCCTTCATTTGGCTTTTCTTCCTTCTTCCTTTCTACACCCCAACTTTTGGCCTAAGTTTGCTATTCAAACATAACAATGCTTCAAAAAGAATTTTAGGTGAGAAGGTACGGACAATTTGGTTCAAGAGGCTTTCTTTTAGTTTTGTCAACAAATGGGTTAGGCTCAAATGGTGCCAAAATCGATGCACACCCTCACAAGGTAGTCACAAAAGATTATGGACATTTGGGTTCCCTCATTGAATTGTTTCCCACGATCACGCCTCACATTCACCAAGATTTAAACAATTGGACAAACAAGAAAAATTCTAGGACTCCACACACATGATTTCAAGTACGACCTTACCACACATGAAACTTCAAAATACACTCATTTAGCACATATCGAAAAGATCAAAAGCTACATGTGGTGTTCATTGAAAGGCTCACATTAAAATGCAGCTAGTCAACAAAAGATTCAAAGAGATCGCTCTAAACTGAAACCAAATCAATTTCATTCTCGCAACACCAACACTCTACATCATGCTCATTATGAGTACTATTCAAGACACCGATATTGAACACAATCGATCCTCGAATCATTATCAATAAAAACTTCAAGCATTTCTTGATTTCCAAAACACATGGGAGGTTGTAAAATCAAGAGAGAAATAAATAGATAAAACAAATGCACTCAACCAAAAGAAGCACTATAATATAAACAAAATTAAACTATAAAATCATCCTAAACTAAAGTAACAAAATACAAGAAAAAAGGAGAATGTTGGCTGGAAAACCCTCACCCCACCAAAAATAAACAAGCGATGTCCTCAATGAGATGATAATAACAGTACAGGAGGCTGAGGTAGAAGTGTCCCCATGACAGGCTATGCATGTGGAGCACTCTCATCTGGAGTCTCCGGAAAGGAAGCATCATCTAGGGCATCAATGCCCAACAATAGGATCACCATAGGCAGCAATGACGACTCAACTAGGGCATCAGTGCCCATCTCAACACTTGGTAGGATGGCAGAGTCTGAAGATACTCCACTTGACCCAACCACTGAAGTCTTCCAAAGGGATCTCTCCAGGGCCGCCTGAAAATGACCTCCTCGATCTCCTGCGATAGGATATTTAAAGTTTCACAAGTAAAAGATACTAACTCAAAGATGTATATGAAAATACAATAAAATACTCTTTACTCTATTAGGGAGTTAATCTAACCGACAACCATCGCTATAAACCTCGAGATGATACAACGTCTCACCCACACTATCACACCAGTCCTATACCTTGTTGGGTATAGAACCTCTCAACTAAGTGGATCCACTAAGTAAATAAGGATTCATCTAAAAAGTATGATCCTTTACCCATGTTGGAATACATAATTTATGAGAATTTTGAGTTGTCTGAACTCATATCCATATCGGTGTTCAATACTACTCTCAATAATATATACTCATGCTCAAATATATAAAGATACTCTTTTTCTAGTTTGAGATAATTGCTCAAAATATCCTCTTAAAAGAGTCAATGCTCTGAAGTAGATCTGAAAACTCTTTATGAAAATAAAGTTTTTTTCCCAATTTAAAAATAATACATTTAGGAATCAATTAGTTTCCTTAAACTTTACTCAAAAATTCTCTTTAAACTCTACCCAAAATATGCTTTACTTTGTCAGAAAAAACAATTTAAAACAAATGTTTATTGTGATCTGATCATTGATGACTCGAGAAGTCATACTGCATAAACATTGATGGCATATCTAGATATCACACTACTTACACATTGATGACATACTCGACTATCATACTAATCATGAATTATAGTTCTCTTCTCAATGTAAAAATATTACTTTTGGAAACATTTGTGTTCCCTTAAACTCTTCTCAAAAGATACTTTAAAATACTCTTCAACTCACTTTAAAATTCCAAAATCAATGCATGAAAATAATTTCACAAAGGCTTTCAACAATTTATAACTCAAAAATAGGTTTCATGCTGAACTATAAACATGAACAAAATAATTCAAGGATCTCAATAACAATATAGAAAACTCAACCATTAAGAATAGAATTCATAACTCAACAACAAACTCATCTCAAGAATTCTCAAAACTAAGGGTGTAACCCTAGATTAAACTTTGACTGACTGAATTTAGATGTAGAGAATGAGGATGAACTAGTCCAACATTATGAATAGTCTTACATACCCGATTATGAAGCATTTAGACTGGAAACATTGATGGAGACTTGATTTATCTTCAGCCCGAGTAAGAACACTACCTTTCTTGGATGAAATCTTTGGTCTTGAAATCTTGGTGCTTGATCTTAATAAAATAAATTCTTTTATGGAGTTTCTAGAGTGGGAGAACTTGGGAAAACCTTGGGTGGAGGGCTTCTCTTTGTATCTTGAATTTTTGGCATTGAAGTTTTAGGGTTCTTGATGGAGAAGAGGAACCCTATGTGAGTTTTGAGAGAATTTATAGATATTTGAATATTTATATAGATGATTTTGAGAGGAAAACTAGTTAGTTGAATGATATACTCAGTTAAAACACTCAAAAATGACTTAGAATATGATTAAAAAGCTTGACAAAGGTCCAAATTAACCCTAGAACGCGTACACGAAGTTGCTGGAAATTAATTGCAGCAACCCCTCACGGATGGCTCCACGTTCCGTGGAACACTCCACCGTCTGTAATGCCATCCGTGAAACTTTGACCGTCTGATAGGGCTTTACTAAAACAGGCATAATTTTTTACTCCAAACTCAAAATGGAGCGAAGTTGATGGTGTTGTAAAGAGAACTCATAGACCTTTAATTTTATAGGTCATGGGCCACCCAATTCGTTATATACTGAGAGATATGGTCATTTTAAATTGACCTTTGTAAAATCTCATATTGAAACTCAATCGATAAGAAAGCTTTCAACTCAACTTTGTGCTAGCGGTTTCTTGTGACCTTAATTCATTTCTAAATTTATTCTCACACTAAATAATTGACCTTAACACCTAATCATAATTTAATGATCACTCGATACGACCTTATATGCAAAAGAAGAATAGTTTGGGTCTTAACTTAGAATTTTTTTTGGGGTGTTACAATGGTAGTAGTGCATAATATGCCTGAAAGAAGACAAGTCGTTGAATAATACACATGAACATGAATTGAGGTACTAAGATATCATAACTTGATATGCTCAAATGATTGTGTTCTGGGCATGAACAATGAGAACTTTTGATAAATGTAAATATACAAATCCATTATCTGAAGTGGGTGATGTGTATGCCCACCATGCTAAGCGTGGAAAAGATCGTGACTTTGTTGTGGCGTGGTATCACTAAGGATGTCTTTGGGTAGACATATGTCATAGAAAAGTTCTCTGCTTTATCTTCTAGCTTGTATTGGACAAGAATTAGTGTAATTGAGGCACAGTCTATGATAAATCAGAAGTTTATTAATTTTAATACTCTAATCGTCTTGGACATCTTGGGTCTATAATGATGAGACAAATTATAAAAATTTAAATTGACATCCATTAAATAACCTAAAGATTTTTGTAAATGGTGAATTTTATTATACTACTTGTTATAAAGGAAAGTTAATTTTGAGACCATCATCAATGGAAGTTGACATTGAGTCTTCTGCGTTCTTAAAACGTATACATGTATTTATGGACCTATTCATCCATCTAGTGGGTTGGTTAGATACTTCATGGTCCTAATAAATGCTCCTTCTAGATGGTCTCATGTGTGTCTATTGTCATCTCACAACTTGGTGTTTGCAGAATTGTGAACACAAATAATATGATTACTGACATGGTTTTTTGATAAACAGATTAAGTTCATTCGCCTTGATAACAATGTAGAGTTTTTATCCCAAGCATTTGATAATTAATGTCTATTGATTGGGATTAAATAAACTCAATACTAATGTGAATGCGATAGTATAAAATAAATCTTATCAATACAGATATGTTTTTTATCGTGTTAGAATCATGACTCACCTTCAAAAGAGGTAGAGCGACTGAGAAGAAATAAATTTGAAAATTACTCTTGGAGTAGTAAATCTAAATTTTACTCATATGATAGTAAATCAGAAATATACTAAAAGTAAAGACACATTTCATGGTAAACTTGACGTTAACTTATTAGACATATATTAAAGAACCAAAAGATTTTTAAAGAATTTTTTTTTGTTGTATGTTCACATGATAAGTTGATTGGATCAACTAATGTTGGGACTAAATTTCTTAAGTCTGAAAAGTATAAAAGGTGAACATGAGCTCGTTTACTTGTCATGTGATATGCGAAATAGATGGATCTATAAGATAATCACATGTGCGTTTGTTGTCAACCTATAGTTTGACATTTGCAAAATTATTTGTGCAAGATAATTGAGTTAAGAGCACAACTTTCAGAATATGTAATCAAGACAATTTATCTTGATAATATTGATGAATATTCAAGATGATGTGACATTAAATGCCTCAAAAAAATAGTTAATCATTGCTTATGAGAATAAAGTTCCATGGTCTGAAATATAATGTATTGCATAGTAAAGTAAATGTATGCATCACACTAATAAATTAATTTTTCTCTCAATTGATTTATGGTCAGGGACCAAATATTTTTCATATGATAATTTTTTATATGCGGTAAAATTAATGATGCATATATATGGAATTTCCAAAATAGATTGGGATGTTTGTTAGTTTATCTAACATAAGGAGGAGATAAGAAGCAACCAAGAATTGCAATGCTCCTATTGAATATCCTAAAGGATAGAGTCTTCTGTATGCATGAAGCATGATAGACCAATCAGTTCTAAATAAAATAATCCTTGAAAAAGGGAGGAGAAAATGATTAAAATAATCATAATGATGAGGTAATGTGCTCTTGAAGAGCATATTACATAACACTTCATGAAACCTCATGAGAGGAGTAGGTACCTGAAAAAACTGAAGTGATGAGATCTCAATAATTTATGTCGTATTGTGAACCGATACAAAGTGATATCTCATCGAAAATATCTTTGATACAATATAGTGCAATATTATAAAAGACTATGACAATATGAATGGTGACGTAAAAATAATTATCAAGTGAAAAGAGAAATGATGCGTCTTGATAAACGTAAAGCTTATTTGACTTGTAGTCTAGACACTAAAAGATGTCATGCATTTATTATTGAACGTTGTCACTTGAAAAAATTGATATAAAATCCCTAAAGGATTCATAAAGGATTCAAAATCTAAAGCATATGCAAGTTTTTGGAAAACTTGTTTATAATCTTCATATGGATTAAAGAAATCAAGAATTCCTTTGTATTGTTATGCAAGTAAATAACTTGAATTGAACTCCTGAAGAATTTTCAAAAGGCAATAAATAATTTTCTTAAAGAAGTTGAAGTAAGGAATTTCTAACACCTCGGATTCGGAAAAGGGTAGAAGTCGTAACTTTTGCAGGATCTGGTGCCAGTACCAACGAAGCCACCCACGACCTGTGGACTGACACACGGTCCGTAGGTAGGATCGTGGTTGGCCGGTCCAAGTTCTCAAAATTTGTCAAGTTTCAGTACTTCTACGATGGATCACCAGGATGGTTTGTTGGTTAATGCACGAGTCGTAGGTAGGTTTCGTAGGTGAGTCCCAGACTTAGAGAAATTTCAGAGTCAAAGTTAAGACCCACGACTGGACATGTACAGCCTGTAGGTGGATCCACAGACCGTACATGGGTCCATCATTGGGAGCCCAAAATTGTGTGTCTCTAAACTCAATCGACGATCAACCAGTATGGTGTGTGGTCTGACCAACGGACCGTTGGTCGGGTCGTCGACGGGAGTCGACAATTATTTTTATGAGGGCTTTTGGGTCTTTTTCTAATTATTCTAGCCTAATACTATATCATTTTATCATCTTTAGAAACCCTATATAAATGTTTTAACCCCCAAAATCTCTTAATCCAACTCATTCTCTCAAATTCCTAAAAGAAGAACAAGTCATCCACTCAAATATTTTTCTCTCTAGAAGATTGAAGAAGAAGGCTAGGGTTTTCAAGCCAAGTCTCCAATTCCTCCATTGAAGTCAAGCTTTTGGCATTAAGGTATGATAGTCTTCATCTATGGAGTGCTTCCCTCCATAGAATTCCTAAATTCTCCCAATTTTGAAGTTAGAAATTCCCAATTGAAATTAGGATTTTCTTCTATGTTATGGGTTCCTTTCAATATTGATATAACTGATTGTTTTATGATTTATTAAGCATGAATTGAGATAATTCCATGATTTTAAGATGAATCCCCATGAACTCATGCTTAACCCACATTTTCTAGATTTTTATGATTGAAAGTGGGTTTTGAAATATGTAATGTGAATTATGGAAATATGCATGTTCTTATGGAATTGATGAAGTATGATGTAAGTTACTTTGAGAGTAAAGCATATATGATGTTGTTGTTAATTGTTGTGAAAGGATTTCTCACATAATTACTCAATGCATGAATGTGAAAGGTTTTGTCACATAAAGGATTCTAAGGTTGAAAGGTCTTCTCACCTAAAAATGAATCTAAGTTAAGGAGCTATTCTAATAGTGAGGCTAGCGACAATTACCCATGACCTCCAATGATAAGACAAGTGGCAATTACCCATGTCTCATGAATGTTAAGGATAGTTAAGGATAATGAATATTTCTTGGGAGTTATGCTTAGCACCGAGTGGACAAGTGGCGATTACCGATGTCCCATAAACTATGTGACACCATAGGTTGTCTAGATAGACATTAACTAGTGGATCCACATAAGCTAGAAGTTCATGGTTCTTACCTTGGCAAGTGAGAACACCTATTTTCGGTGCGGGGTAGACACCGAATTCCATGTAAATAGCTCACATCGTCTTACATGTCGGTCAAAGGTAAATCTTCCACAATAATGAACTAAGGTTATTTCAAGAAGTATCTCACGAATGTATTAAAGACGTTGGCTTGCATTGACCATGTTTTATTACACATGTTTTCTAACTCTTTTACCTCATGTTTTAGCTTGGTCATTGCATGTTGCGAAAGAGGTCCCTTTTAGGATGAATTCATACTTTATGCATTGCTATCATACTTGATACATGTTTGTACTAACACATACTCTTTCCTACATTCTCCCAAATATAGGGTCCGACGCTCCAGATTCACATTTTCGTGGCTAGGGTTCTCATAGTAGAAGTTTTGAGATTGCTGAGTCCTCATGTTCCGAGAATTAAGCCTTTATTTCATATTGTCTTTACATTTCAGTATTGAACTTTATGTAAGGATTACATCCTGGTCATTCTTATGTACTAGATGACTTTGAGACATTGTTAGCCTTCCGCTTCGCTTTATAAAACTCTTATTTTTGAAATTTTCTTTTAAATTCTATTGAATTTCTATTATCTTGTATGATGTATGCTAAGTGGCTTGTGTAAGGCCTCTCGGGGTCCTATATGCCATGTTACGCCTAGGGTATACTTTGAGTCGTGATAGAATTTATAGAATTTTTTGGTCTTGGAAGGAGAATTCATAATAGGAGATAGAAGGAAGCACATTTCGTCTAAGTTTTTATGCATATGAACTCCAAAAGAATAGTGATATTAATGTGCAACATATTAGTTCGAGTGACAATGTGCTTTATTTGTTAACCAAGTCTCTACCAACTACAACTTTCAAGAAGATGGTGCACAAGCTTGGGATGCGAACAGTGGCAGAGCCAGGAAATTCGTCAAGGGTGTTCATACTTTAGGACAAGTAAAAAATATATACCTTACTAGTCAGATTATAAAGATTGGCTACAAAATAGTCATACCTCAATTATTGATTTCTACATAGTGCTCCAAGTTGTTCATACTCTTTACCTGTTCAATATCAAATTAACCAACTATCCAAAATGAAAATTCTTAAAATGGAAACTTACAAAATATCAATGGATAAACTAACGAAGATGAAGTAGGACAAATATATTGACGGATAGTTTCATACACACCAAAATATGTAAAGTGGTAACTACAATTGCACTCGACGACACTTCATCTCTTAAAATGTTTTCATAATACACTCATTAGAAACATCTTTAAATACTTTTTTCTCTACATAAGGCACTATGCAACCATCTAAGAATTCATCATCCATTCAATTTTGCAAGTCATTCTTGATAATCTTCATTGCCGAAAAAGCTCTTTCAATTGTAGCAGTGACAACAGGTAGAAGCAAAGCAAACTTCACTAAAAGAAATACGAGAGAATAGTGTAAATGCTTCTTTGTCTCAACCAAATTTCTTGAAAGTTCTCCAAGTCCACCCAAATTGGAGAACCTTTCATCAATATCACGAACATTAATAATGTAATTAACAAGTTGATTCTCAAGAGATCTCATGTTGGACCCACCAAAGTCATCAAGATATAATTCAGCCATTCTTATTATCTTGTTTATGTCAAAACTAGAAAATGAATCAATTGGATTCAAGCAAGATACTTGAATAACGTCTCAAATACACCTCATCCAATTCTAGGTGTAAACGATCGTTAAGCAGAATAAAACCCAACAAATGAGTTGGGGTCGAATCCCATAGGGAGCGGTACGTGTTCAAAGTTCAATTAAGAAGTACGAATATGATCTAATTAGATATAGGAATAGATATTATCAAAAAATACATGAAACAAGTCAAAGGGGTGACATTAAATGTCAGATAGGGGGTTTTGGTTTGCAATTATCAACTACGATGCAGTCACAAACAGTTTAAGATAACAATAAGGAGAGGAATTCTCGGGATGTGATTGATTATAGGCTACTGTAGACATATGGGTAATTGCAACTATTAGAAAATAGCTAAATATTAGTGAGTAAGCTAGACTATAAAGGAGGTAAACTTTCTCTCGAACAATTTACCTCGAATCAAGTTGATTTCTCTCGAACATTAACGAGCATGCAAATTAAGAACAGCCCACACCTTAGTCCATTCACTCTCTTGAGCTGAATGTGTGGAAAAGGGTTGAGGATTCACTCTCTCGAGATGAACCCAGGTCAACCCAATACCCACAGACCATCAACCAAAAACCTTAGTTCAAAAACCTCTCTCTCGAGCAAGTCAAGAATGCAAAGGCAGAACTGCATTTGAAACTACAATTCTTAAATTAAACCACAATAAATTATTGAAATCACTTTTAAATAGCATTTAAACTAACAATTAGCAATACCCGTAAGCTAAATCAGCCCATAATCACATAATCACACCCCAAGAGTTGGGGTTTTACCCGAACATCATAAAAAGATAAAAATTGTTACCGAATTGATTAGCCATCAACTAGGTACGAGGAATTCAAGCTTTACAGTGCTCCAATTTGAAGAAAATTCGAAACCCACTTGCAAAATCTCCAAAATGAGTCTCAAAACTCTCAAGTCTACTTAGAAACTTCAGAGAAAACTATTCTACCCTAAGATGGATTCAAAATTTGATACTAAATTAATGTTCAACATGTAATTTATAGTCGCCGAAAATAAGCCACAAAGGGCCACTCGGCGAAGTAAGTCTGGCTCGCCGAACAACTCGGTGAGCCGCCCTTTTCCCTCTTTCATCGCCTTTTTTCCTTAGCATTCAGCATCCTCGAGGTCTGTAACTTTGGGCGATCTATCTTTGCTTTGCGGAATGACTCAGCGATTCAACGACTTGGTCTCTTCCTTCAAGGCTTGGCACACTAGAATTTTAGGCGGTGAGATTAGCCACTCGGTGATACGCCGAGTGCTCTTGTCGATCTTCAGGCTCGCCCTTCTTCATTTCTTCAGCTTGTTTTGTTCTTTTTTGCCTGTTAGTGTCCTTGTTTTGCTCCTCAATCCATATACCTGAAAATCAAGGCATTAACATCAGTTTATAGTATAAATTAGGCATTTGAGGACACTAAATCTATCAAAACAAAGCCCTAAATGAGTCCAAATCTCGGACTCATCAACACCCCCAACTTAAACTTTTGCTT
>JAJONR010001885.1:0-96359 GCA_029582245.1 Solanum etuberosum | reverse complement strand
TGGGGTAAAAAAAATAAAAAATTGAAGTTAAATTTTTTTAAAAAAAACAGTCTTTAAATTATTATTTTTTTTGGAGGGTGGGGGGCTGGTTTTAGGGTAGGGAAAAATAAATTGATCTTTTTTTAAAATAAAAATTGTAATTTGAAGTCGGAGGAGGGTTTTGGAAAATGTTTTCCTTAATTTTTGAAGGAAAGTCATTTTTCTTAAATTTGGGGAAAATGAGTTGATTTGGAAAATATTTTCCAAAACATTTAACCCAACCAAACATGAGAAAATTAAAAAACATTCCGGAATTTTTTTTCCTTCATACCAAACACACCCATATTTGTATCAGAAAACAAAAGCACAAATATAACACAATATATTGACAATACATACCAAACTGCACACTGAATCAATCTGAAAGGCAACTAAGTAACTTAACCAAAAGATAGTTTACCACCAAAATAAAACACAATATTTTTACAATATAACTGTTAATTATAACAAACATAATAAAGCTGATCGAGACTGCCAATTAAAATGATATCAAAAAGTACACAAAACGGTAGATACTACCACAATAAAACAAAACATTTATGACAATATATTTATTTGCATCTGAAAACAAAGCAAAATATAATACAATATTTGCATCTGAAAACAAAGCAAAATATAATACAATATTTGCATCTGAAAACAAAGCAAAATATAATACAATATTTTGACAACACATACCAAACTGCACACTGAATCCATCTGAAAGGCAACTAAGTAACTTAAGAAAAAGATAGTTTACCGCCAAAACGAAACACAACATTTTGAGTTTTGACAATATAATTATCAGTTATAACAAACATAATAAAACTGATCGAGAATACCAATTAAAATGATATCCAAAAGTATACGAAAACACTTTTAAAAGAACAAAATCCAACAATATATTTCATCTATAAGCCTAACCCACGACTTTTTTCACCTAATTAAGGTCTAAATAGTGTTAAAACATTATTTTATGTTCTTTAACACTTCAAAGACTTAGAGCAAACATTCAAGAGGAGAAAAGCTAAGGTTTTCTATCATTCTTCGAATTTCATCTATTTCGCCAAGAACTTTGTTCTTCCCAGGTATGTAAAAAACAGTCTTAAAGGAACATGTTCCTTTGTAATCCTTCATGTTCCGAATTAACTGACCACCTTTCCCAATTGATTTACTTTCACTTATGTATCAGTATCGATTTTCCTCTTTTCATAATTCCAAAGTAATGTTCCACATCTCAAACGCAAATTGACAGAATCAAAAGTTGACATTGATATGTTCACATCTCCTCGACAAACATACTCAGCGAATGCACAAGTATACAGACCACAATCACTACAGAGGATTAAGAGCATATGTCAAGAATTAAAACATTTTATAGTAACAAACTGTTAAAAAATAATACAATATACCTACCTTGAATCATCAATTTGTTCAGGTATATTTTCACGATTGACGTAGGCCAATGGATCTCCAGTTGCTTTGTTAGCATAATGTACATTCAAGTTCCACTCATTGTCCTTCGTTTTCCCATAATAATCAGTGCATACTAAGAACAAAGGAAGCATTTTTCATAGTATTTGTACCAATCTCATCTCAGCTTTGGTATGCTTTGTCCCAAATTCATTCAATGAATCATATATGTAAAGACACCTGCTTTTAATTTTAAAAAAACAACAAGAAACCAGTGAAATGTATCTCTACAGTTATTGAAATGCACACATAATCAACTTCCACCCATGGAGTATTAGCGAGGATATTATCCCCTCTTATATATTGAGTCTCTTCATGTTGTGCAGTAATCAAAATTTCATCTTTGTTATTGGCCTCTCAAGCATCATAAATTTGTACGACTCAATTAATGAAAAATGGGTCTATTGTAGTAACTCTTGAACTATTGTCGGGACCATACTTGCATAGTTTACGCAGGTAGTACATTATCACATCAACATGCTGAAAAAAAATGATATGTTATTAATTAACAACCAACAAAATATATATACAGATAAATGGATTAATGTTAATCAACAGAACTATTATTAGTATCAAATAAATCTATCAGACTATATAAACACATACTTCAACACAATATAGTTTGTCTACTAATTATTGTTTGCAGTAAAATGTAATGAATAATAATTCAACTTAACAAATCAACAATAAACACTTAGGGGTCGTTTGGTAGCTAGATAGAGTTATGCAGGTATTAGTAATGCGGGTATTAGTTATGTAGGTATTAGTTATACATGTATTAGTTATGCAGGGTTTAATTATACATGTCTTAGTTATGCTGGGTTTAGTTATACATGTATTAGCTATGTAGGTATTAGTTATGCAGATTTTAGTTATGTAGAGATTGCAATATATTAGTGAGCCAATTTTTATTTCTTAATTTCATATCTTATTAGTGAGCTAATATTTATTATAACCATTAAAATAACAAACTATAACACAAAAAAATTAAATAAATAACAATAAATAAAAATAACAATGTAAATAACAAATAACTAAAAATAATTAGTAATTTGTATTCAATATGATTAAGTAATTAAGTAGTATGTAATTTAAATTAAACTAAATAATAGATAACTAAAAAAATTAAAACTTGTATTTTTAAGAAAAAAAAATTAAAATTTGTATTTTTAGCTAAAAAGAAAACAATTAACAAGAATTCAAGCAAAGAAACTAAGAGATTATCAGACAAAAAACTCAAAGAAAAGAAATGATAGTATTAATTATTTGATTTGTCGTAAGTTAATATATATTTAAGAGTAAATTAATAGGGGTGAATGTGTAATTTACCATGTTAATACATGTATAACTAATACCCACATAACTTATTCCACCTTCTATCCCGCGTAAATAATACATACATTCCCTCATAAGTTATACAAGTATTAATTATGTGGGATTACAAAAACACGCAACCAAACACCGTATAAAAATAATACATGAATAACTTTTATACAACATTTGAAAATGTGTCAACCAAATGTTGTATAAAATTAAAACATGTATAACTTTTATCCGATTTGCAAACCAACCATGGTATAAAATTAATACATGAATAACCAAATCCATGTATTAGCTTTGACATTATCCAGCTACCAAACGACCCCTTAAAATATAAAAAAAATAGTTCAGCATAAAGTGACTATCAACAACAACGTTTGGTTTATTAAACCTAGGGCTTTTCCGGGGCGTCCTATCTGTAACACCTCAGTCTTAGAAAGAGCTAAATCTAGAAAGAACTAAATTGGAAAGAGCTAAATTGTTCAAGCTACTCTTAAATTGTGAGTTTTGGGATAACTTCAAATGACCATAACTTTCAGCACAAGATGATTTAGGTGGCCCATGAGATATCAAATTGAAGGTCGTTGAGTCCTCTTTCCAACACCGCCGAGTTTGCTAAGTTCTGAATTTGGATGAAAAAGATATGGTCATTTGAGTACAACCTGTCTAGTTAAGAAAATTCATCCGTTTTAAAGAGAGGTATTTTGGTCTTTTCTTTACCCCACTAGTCTAAAACCTTTTTTCCACCTAAGTTAAGGGGTCTAATCAGATCAAGTCAATTGGAATTCATTCTAAAGGGTTCAAGGAACTAGGGCAAAGTTCAAGAGGAGAAAAGAGAAGTTTTCAAGAAGTTCTTCAAGATTCCGGGGAAATCGCCAAGAACTTAGTTCTTTCGAGGTATGTGAGCTTTCATAGTGTTGGGTTTGTTCGCCCTCACTCCAATCATGTAGACTTTTACCCATTATTCATTCTTGAAGTAGATTATTGAGTTCTTGAGAAGTTCTTGAGTTTAATTGATAATGGAGGTCCTGGAGTCCTTTAGGTGAGGGTTTTTTCAAATAAGTTGAGTCTCTTGATTGAGTTTTGTGTGGGTTTCATTAAATATGTTATGGGTTTGTGAATTTTCATGAAATTGGACCATAGAATTGAAGTGGGTATGAGTTGAATCGAGTTTGGGAGAGGAAGAAAACATCGGGCAAAAATAAGCGCCCATGTCCGCGTCGCGGATACGTTTGAAAATATCAGCTTTCAGATAGTCACCCCCTCTCCGCGTTGCGGAAAGCATACAAAGTCCTTTGTCTCAAAAATTATTTCCCGACCAAAAAATTAATTCATCCTCCGCGTCCCGCCAGTATTCCCCAATTTGTGTCTTCGCTCGTTTCTTATTATTAATTATCTAAACCTTCATAAATCAATGAGAGATCATATATCTTAATCATAACTCTTAAATCTTCGTTTCAAATTAAAGTAAAGATTAAGAGTACAATTTGAGAAACCTTTTCAAGTCATTTTGAGAAGTCTTTTTCTTTACAATTATTTATAAATCGTCTTTAAGACTTGAGTAATTGATTATGACTATGAGGAGGGTTGAGTTGCATTTTTCAAAATGAGTATGAGGGGACTAAGTATTCCCAAGTATGTAATATTTTTTACATCTAAAATGAGAGAAGCATTGATTTCTAAATGAGCTATGAGGATTTTTGAGCATCATCTCTTTTAAGAGAAATCTTTTGAGTAATTATCTCAAATTGAGGAGAAGTAATGTTTTCTTTAAAACATATGAGCATGAGTTATGTATATATATATATATATATATATGTACTATTGATAGTAGTATTGAGCACCGATATGAGGATGAGTTCAAAAAACTCAAAGTCCTCATAAACCATGTATGCCAACATGGATAAAGGATCATACTTTTTAGGTGATTCCTTATTGCTTTTAAGCATAGATTAGTGGATCCACTTAGTTGAGGATGTCTTATACTCCGGAAAGGTATAGGACAGTTCTGACAGCGTGGGTTAGACGTTGTATCATCATATAGCTCATAGTGATGGTTGTCGGTTAGAGAGTCTCCCAAATAAGAGTAAAGAGTTGACTATTGTATTTTTATATACATTGAGTTATTATCTACCGTTTTAAAAGCTTTCTTTATACTGTATCTTTATTGTTGCTATTATATTAAATTGAGTTTAGTAGCCTTGAGTTTAGTTGAATTGAGTTGCCATGAGGTGATTATGTTCTTCCTTTTTGTCAGTTCAATTTTATGTGCATGCTTTAGAGTTCCCCTTGCATGCTCGTACATTCAATGTACTGACGTCATATGGCCTGCATCTTTTTATGATGCAGATACAGTTATTCAGGGTCATCGACAGGCACTTCGTTGATACCACTTGCAGTTCCAGTTAGCTTTGGTGAGCCTCGTTACTTTCGGAGAATTACACTTTTATTTTCAGTCTTATTAAGATGTCGTGGGTCTTGTCTCGGCATCTATCATAGTTATTAGACGCTTCATAGACAGTAGTGTTTTGAGGAGTCTTTTCCATTTCCATTGTTAATGTTTAAGACTTGAGTTGCCTTTGTATGGCTAGTTGAATACTTTAAATATTCTAAGTTACTTATCCTGAGACTTTAAGTTAAACTTTAATTTTGAGTTCATAAACTGTTGTGTAAGTCTTCTGCTGAGTATTGAGCCAGGCCAAGGGTTTTCTTGGGGATCAGCAATGGTTCTCGAGTGCGGCCACGTCCAGGGTGTTGGCTCGGGGCGTGACAAACTTGGTATCAGATCATAGAGTTCAAGAGTCCTAAAGTGTCTATGAAGTTGTGTTTGTAGAGTCCTGATTATCGGTGTGAAGCGCGTCCTATCTATAATTAGGAGGCTGCGACATTTAGGAAAAATTTCACTTCTTTCATACTCTTTTCATGCGATAGAGTTCTACTCTATAAAAGTTTCCTTCTAATTCATGCTTCCGCGTATCTTTCAGATCATGCCTCCACGAAGAGTTGTTCGAGGTCGTTCTTCTAGGAGAAATGTTGATCCCCAGGATCAAGGGGTCCCCAATGCACCAGAAGTGCAACCCCAAGGAGAGGTTACTAATGTTGTGTTCCGGGATGCTATCCAGATGTTGAGTCAAGTGGTGACCAACCAAGCTGAGCAACAGAGAGGGATTCGTCAGGATGTGGCTGATACATCCAGGATCTGTGAGTTCTTGAGGGATGAATCTTCCAGACTTCCCAGGGCCAAGTGTCACTGAAGATCGACAAAACATTGTGGAGGAACTGCAGAAAGTAATTGAGGTGATGCATGTTGCAGATGTTGAGCATGTGGATTTAGCTTCATACCAACTAAAAGGTGGTGCTAGGATCTCGTACGACCAATGGAAGAAGAGTGGAGTTGAAGGGGCACCAATTGTGAGCTGGGTTGTGTTTGAAAGTGCCTTAATGGGGCGTTTCTTTCCCCATGAGCTCAGAGAGGCAAAGGTAAGAGAATTTCTCACTCTTAAGTAGGAATCCATGAGTGTGCATGAGTACAGCCTCAAGTTCACTCAACTGTCCCGTTATGCTCCGGAGATGGTTGCTGATATGAGGAGCATGATGAGTCTGTTTGTGTCTGGGTTGTCTCGTATGTCAAGCAAAGAGGGTAAGGCTGCTATGTTGATAGGGGACATGGACATATCAAGGCTTATGATCCATGTGCAGCAGGAGTAGGACAAGTTGAGAGATAGAGAAGAGTTCCACAGTAAGAAGGATAAGACAACAAGTAATGAGTCCGGACAGCCGAAGGCCGGTAATGCAAACCGATCATCTTTTCAACAAAAGCCAACTGGACCTACTCCATCATCTGCTAGTGCACTTGCGCCAAAGAACAAAGGTGAGTTCAAGAACCAGAATTCACAGAATTTCAGAGCTCGACCTTCTCAGTCCCAAGGTAGTGTGGCACAAGGGTCCAATTGGACTCCTACGTGTGCTAAGTGTGGAAGACACCACCCAGGAGCGTGTCATGATGGCTCCATGGGCTGTTTCAAGTATGGTCATACAGGTCACTTCATGAGAGAGTGCCGTATGAACGGGTAAGGTAATGGTAATGGGGGCAATATAGCCCAGTCTTCTTCAGCGACTCCGGCAGACAGAGCTGCACCTAGAGGAGCTACTTCAGGGACAGGCGGAGGAGCAAACCATCTGTATGCTATCACCAGTCCCCAAGAGCAAGAGAATTCACCAGATGTTGTCACTGGCATGATCAAAGTATTTACTTTTGATGTATATGCATTGTTTGATTCAGGTGTGAGTCTATATTTTGTGACTCCGTATATTTCTATGAGTTTTGATATTCTTCCTGACCACTTCTTGAGCCATTCAGTGTTTCCACACCTGTTGGTGAGTCTATTCTAGCTGAGAGAGTTTATCGTGATTATACCATCTTTGTCAATCACAAGGACACTATGGCTCACTTAGTCAAGTTAGACATGGTGGACTTTGATGCTATTCTAGTAATGAATTGGTTTCATGCTTGTTATGCCTCAGTTGATTGTAGAACTCGAACAGTTAAGTTCCAGTTTCCTAATGAGACAATTATATAGTGGAGGAGTAGTTCAGCAGTGCCTAAGGGTCGTTTTATTTTGTACCTTAAGGCCAGAAAGTTAGTTTCCAAGGGGTGCATCTATCACTTTATCCGAGTTAATGACTCAAGTGTTGAGACACCACCTATTCAGTCAGTCTCAGTTGTGAGTGAGTTTCCAGAGGTCTTTCCAGATGATCTTCTCGGAGTCCCTCCTAAGAGAGAAATAGACTTCGGCATAGATATTATTCCTGATACTCGACCTATCTCCATTCTGCCATATAGAATGGCTCCAGTTGAGTTGAAAGAGTTAAAAGAATAATTGAAAGATCTTCTTGATAAAGGTTTTATTTGACCCAGTGTCTCACCATGGCCGATCTTATTTGTGAGGAAGAAAGATATTTCTCTTCGGATGTGTATTGATTACCGCCAGTTGAACAACTATAAAGAATAAGTATCCCCTTCCAAGAATTGATGATCTTTTCGATCAACTTCAGGGTGCCACTTATTTCTCTAAGATAGACCTCAGATCTGGCTATCATCAGTTGAGAGTAAGAGAAAGTGACATCCCGAAGACAATATTCAGGACCCGCTATGGTCATTATGAGTTTCTGGTTATGTCTTTTGACTTGACTAATGCTCCTGCAGTGTTCATGGACCTTATGAACAGAGTGTTTAAGCCTTATGTTGATATGTTTGTTATTGTATTCATTCATTACATTATGATTTATTCGAGGAATGAGGAAGATCATGCTAGTCATCTCAGAGTAGTTCTCCAAACTCTCACAGATAGAGAGTTGTATGCCAAATTTTCCAAGTTGAGTTTTGGCTTGAGTAAGTGGCATTCTTAGGACACATTGTTTCTGGTGAAGGGTTTCGAGTTGACACTCAGAAGATTGAGGCAGTACAGAACTGGCCCAGACCCATATCTCCAACTGATATTAGGAGTTTCTTGGTTATTATAGAAGGGTTTCCAAGGGGTTCTCATCTATTTCATCCCTATTGACAAAGTTGACTCAGAAGAAAGTGAAGTTTCAATGGTCTGAAGCTTGAAAAGCTTTCAGGAATTGAAAATGCGGTTGACTACTGCCCAGTGTTGACCTTACCGGAGGGTACACAAGGCTTTGTTGTGTATTGTGATGCATCCAAAGTTGGACTAGGTTGTGTATTGATGGAGAATGGAAAAGTTATAGCTTATGCCTCCAGACAACTTAAGATTCACGAGAAGAATTACCCAACCCATGATCTCGAGTTGACTGCGATAGTGTTTGCTTTGAAAATATGGTGTCACTATCTCTACGGTGTTCATGTAGATGTGTTCACCGATCATTAGAGTCTTTAGTATGTTTTCAGTCAGAAAGAGCTTAATCTCAGACAAAGGAGGTGGTTGGAATTATTCAAGGATTATGACATGAGTATTCTCTATTATCTAGGTATGGCTAATGTTGTTGCTGCTTCTTTGAGCAGGTTATCTATGGGTAGTACTACCCATGTTGAGGAAGGTAAAAAAGAATTAGCCAAAGATGTGCACAGACTTGCACGATTGGGAGTCTGGTTAATGGATTCCAATGAAGGTGGAGTGGTGGTGATGAATGGGGTTGAATCATCACTAGTGTCTGGAGTGAAGGAGAAACAAGACCAAGACCCTGTTTTGCGTGAATTAAAGGGAAATGTTCATAAACAAAAAGTTATAGCTTTTGAACAAAGGGGAGATGGTGTATTGAGGTATCAAGGTAGATTGTGTGTACCAAAGGTGGATGAACTCCAAGAAAGGATCATGGAGGAAGCTCATAGCTCTAGATATTCGATCCATCCTGGTTCCACAAAGATGTGTCGTGACTTAAGAGAAGTCTATTTGTGGAGTAGTATGAAGAGGTGTATTGCAGAGTTCGTTGCTAAGTGCCCGAATTTCCAACAAGTCAAGGTAGACCACTAAAGGCCTGCTGGTATGGCTCAAAACATAGATCTTCCGGCATAGAATTGGGAGATGATCAACATGGAATTCACTACTGGTTTGTCGCGGTCTCGCAGGCAGCATAATTCGATGTAGGTGATTGTAGATCGGATGACTAAATCAACCTATTTCTTACTGGTAAAGAGTACTTTTTCAGCAGAAGTTTATTCCAGATTATATATTCAAGAGATAGTCAGACTTCATGGAGTTTCGGTGTCCATCATTTCAAATAGAGGTGCACAATTCACCGCATAATTTTGGACGTCATCCAAAAGGGTTTGAGTTCGAAGGTAAATTTGAGTACTGCTTTCCATTCTCAGACTGATGGTCAAGCGGAGCGCACGATTTTGACTTTAGAGGATATGTTAAGGGCGTGTGTAATCGATTTCAAGGGTAATTGGGATGATCACTTACCTCTCATAGAGTTCCCTTACAACAATAGCTATCACTCTAGTACCCAGATGGCTCCCTATGAGGCTTTTTATGGGTGAAGATGTAGATATCCTATTGGATGGTTTGAGGTTGGTAAAGCTAGGTTGATACGACCAGAATTGGTTCATCAAGCTATGGAGAAGGTGAAGATCATTTAAGAAAGATTGAAAACAGCACAAAGTCGTCAGAAATCCTATACAGATGTTAGGAGAAGAGACTTGGAGTTTGAGGGGGATGATTGGGTTTACTTGAAGGTTTCAGTTATGATATTTGGTAAGAAGGGTAAACTTATTACCCGGTATATTGGTCCTTACAGGATATCCAAGAGAATTGGCAATGTAGCTTATGAGTTAGAGTTACCGTCAGAGTTAGCAGTGGTCCATCCGTTATTCCACATTTTAATGTTGAAAAAGTGTATGGGTGAATCTTCTCTTATTATACCTACGGAGAGTATTGGTATTAAGGACAACCTATCTTATGTGGAAGTACCTGTTGAGATTCTTGATCGTCAGGTTTGCAAGTTGAGAACCAAAGAGGTAGCATCAGTCAAGGTCTTATGGAGGAATCAGTCTATTGAGGAAGCTACTTGGGAGGCTGAGTAGGATATGAAGAAGAGATACCCACATCTCTTTGCATCCGGAGAGATTCCAATTTAAGGTATTAACTTTCTTGGTACTCTTTGAATTGATATGTTATATTGTGTTAAATCGCTTGTTGGGGGTTTGAGTTGGGTGTTAGATGTTCCTACCCATCTCATTCGAGGATGAATGTTCCCAAGGGCGAGATATTGTAACACCTCGGTTTTAGAAAGAGCTAAATTGAGATTTTGTTCAAGCTACTATTAAATTGTGAGTTTTGGGACAATTTCAAATGACCATAATTTTCAGCAAACACTGAATCAGGTGGCCCATGAGATATCAAATCGAAGGTCGTTGAGTCCTCTTTCCAACGCCACCGAGTTTGCTAAATTCTGAGTTCGGATGAAGGAGATATGGTCGTTTGAGTACAGCCTGTCTAGTTAAGGAAATTCATCCATTTTAAAGAGGCGTATTTTGGTCTTTTCCTTACTCCACTAGTCCAAAGCGTTTTTCCCACCTAAGTCAAGGGGTCTAATCAGATCAAGTCAATTGGGATTCATTCTAAAGCGTTCAAGGAACTAGGGCAAAGTTCAAGAGGACAAAAGAGGAAGTTTTCAAGAAGTTCTTCAAGATTCGGGGGAAATCCCCAAGTACTTAGTTCTTTCGAGGTATGTAAGCTTTCATAGTGTTGGGTTTTTTCACCCTCACACCACTGATGTAGACTTTTACCCATGAATTCATTCTTGAAGTTGATTATTGAGTTCTTGAGAAATTCTTGAGTTTAATTGATAATGGAGGTCTTGGAGTCCTTTAGGTGAGGGTTTTTGAGAATAAGTTGGGCTCTTGATTTAGTTTTGTGTGAGTTTCATTGAAGATGTTCTGGGTTTGTGAAATTTCATGAAATTGGACCATGCAATTGAAGTGGGTATGAGTTGAATCGAGTTTGAGAGAGGAAGAAAAGATCGGGCAAAAATAAGCGCCCAGGTCGGGGTCGAGGATACATTTTAAAATTTCAACTTTCAGATAGTCACCCCCTCTCCACGTCGTGGAAAGGATACGGAGTCCTCTGTCTCAAAAATTATTTTGCGATCAAAAATTTAATTCAACCTCCGCGTCGTGCCAGTGTTCCCCAATTTGTGACTTCGCTCGTTTCTTATTATTAACTATCTAAACCTTCATAAATTATTGAGAGATCCTATATCCTAATCATAACTCTTAAATCTTTGTTTCAAATTAAAGTAAAGATTAAGAGTAAAGTTTGAGAAACCTTTCCGAGTCATTTTGAGAAGTCTTTCTTTTACAATTATTTATAAATTATCTTTAAGAATTTAGTTATTGAGTATGAGTATGAGGAGAGTTAAGTTGCATTTTTTAAAATGAGTATGAGGGGACTAAATATTCCCAACTATGTAATACTTTTTACATCTAAAATGAGAGAAACCCTGATTTCTAAATGAGTTATGAGGAATTTCGAGTATCATCTCTTTTAAGAGAAATCTTTTGAGTAATTCTCTCAAATTGAGGAGGAGTAATGTTTTCTTTAAAACATATGAGCATAAGTTATATATATATATATATATATATATATATATTATAGGGACTAGTATTGAGCGCCGATATGGGGATGAGTTCAAACAACTCAAAGTCCTCATAAACCATATATGCCAACATGGGTAAAGGATCATACTTTTTAGATTATTCCTTATTATTTTTAAGCATAGCTTAGTGGATCCACTTAGTTGAGGAGTTCTTATATTCCGGTAAGGTATAGGACAGTTCTGGCAGCCTGGGTGAGACGATGTATCATCACATAGCTCAAAGTGATGGTTGTCGATTACAGAATCCCTCAAATAAGAGTAAAGAGTTGACTATTGTATTTTAATATACATTGAGTTATTCTCTACTGTTTTAAAAGTTTTCTTTATACTGCATCTTTATTGTTGTTTTTATATTAAACTGAGCTGCGTAGCCTTGAGTTGAGTTGAGATGAAGTGAGTATGTTCTTCCTTTTTATCAGTTCAAGCTTATGTCTATGCTTTAGAGTTCGCCTTGCATGCTCGTACATTTAATGTACTGACGTCATTTGGCCTGAATCTTTTCATAATGCCGATACAGGTATTCAGGGTCATCAACAGGTGCTTCGTTGATACCACGTGCAGTTCCAGTTAGCTTTGGTGAGCCTCCTTGCTTCCCGAGGATTCAACTTTTATTTTCAGTCTTATTAAGATGTCATGGGTCTTGTCCCGACGTCTATCATAGTTATTAGAGGCTTCATAGGCATTAGTGTTTTGAAGAGTCTTTTCCATTTCCATTATTAATGTTTAAGACTTGAGTTGCATTTGTATGGCTAGTTGAATACTTTAAATATTCTAAGTTACTTATCTTGAGACTTTGAGTTAATCTTTACTTTTGAATTCATATACTGTTGAGTAAGTCTTCCGCTGAGTATTGAGCCAGGCCAAGGGTTCTCTTGGGGACCAACAATGGTTCTCAAGTGCCAGCCACGTCCAGGGTGTAGGCTCGGGGCGTGACACTATCCATATTATATTGAAGGAAGAACTAAAGGTAAAAGATACCAAACCTATTGAAAAGTAATGATTATATGAGATAATACAATGGTGAAATTACAGATGAATAGAATTTAGAGAGAGAAGAAGAACAAAGAAGAACACGGAAGAGAGAAGTTTTTAAATTTTTCAAGAAAATAAAAGTGTATAGAAAATAACGATAGCTTAGAAAAGTGCAGAGGTAGAAAGATAAAAATCTTTTACAAATATTTTACTGTTTACCTCGGTTGAATAAAAAAAGGCTGAAAAATTAAAAAAATTTGAAAAGCTCAGTAATAACCATTAATTGGTGAGATAAAATAATTAAATTTAATACATGATTATCATCCCCCCAAAAATAGGCACAAAATCCCAAAAAAAAAAGGAAAAACTAAAATCGAAAACAAATAAATAATTCAAAAATTAATTTAATATGATATGTTTGTAATTTAGAAATTTCATTTGTAATTAAATATAAGTGTGTATATATTATTAATTAAAGTCTTAAGTAGTATACTTTTTTAACTTTCACAGTAATAATTAACTCTTGATCAATTCGAATCATGTTGATTCATATAAATAACCGCTCATATACAATGGTGGAGAAGTATATATCACAAAATATTGAATTTTATAAGAAAATCAGACAGACGTTATGAGAATTGAGGTGATCTTAGTCAATCCTAATAATACCTAAAACAATTATGAGTTTCCCATTTGGTCTAAAATACTAAATTATGAATGACTTCTAGGATAGTCTCAGTTAATAAAGATTGATCAATTAAAGATACATGAATGATAAATGGACTTTTCGTCAATCATCAGATGATCACATCCAGTTTCATTTACGGTTGAATTACAAAAACCAAAGAGAATTCCAGATAAATAAAAAGCACGAGACAACATATAGAATATCAAAAATAAATTGAACTTGATAAAATACAAAGAGGTGAAAATCCTAGTTTTGATCTTACTAACTGAAACTATAGATGTAGGGCGTGAGAATCAACTGGGTTTCTCACTATGATAGTCTTACATACATGTATAAGATGCTCGACTTACTTTAGAGAATTTGCTCTTGACTCGGGTTGGAGAGAAAGAAAGAAAGAGAGAATTGACTTAGAATCTTAAATTTACGATTTTTAGGAGTCAAAATGTAGTGGGGTTGGGTAGTAGGGTAATGTAAAGTCAAAAGTATCCTTGAAAATACATTTGAAAAAGTTTGGAAACACTGACTCATGAGTCACAACATAAATCATACTTTGATACCATGAATCGTGGTCTGACTTTCGGTTGCCTGGATAGATTTGAAACTCTCTGTATCCCTTTCATAAAGCCCAATTAGGGGTCGTTGTATCAAATCATAACTAGTACTATTAGTCGTGAAACTTCTTACTCCAAATTTATATTTGCGAACGGTCAGTGTAACTGGAAAAAAGACTCAAACACCATTAATTTAGTGTGTAATGGGACACATAACTATTCATATTCTAGGCAATATATTCATTTGAAGTTGACCCTTGTAAGAACTTACACGAAAACTAAATCTATAAAGAACCTCAAGATATCTTTGAGTTAGAGGATTCGTCTTACCTTAATTCATCTCCAAGGCAATTTCAATAGTAAAGAGTTGACCTTGCAACCTATATAGAGTTAGACATCATGGGATTCGGGCCTACACAAATAAGGAGGTGTTAGAATGTCTGCGTTCACCAGTGATCACAGGACCAGGTCCCAGACTGAATAATAGAGCGGAAAAGAAATAGCTCAAAGTAGATCAGGAACATTGATTTTACGTGGAAATCCCCTTGCTCAAGGACGGTGAAAACCACAACCTGTACTCACAGGATTTCAACCCAAACTCCATTTCATTCAAACGGAGTAAAGTTTCAGATTACAAACTCTTGAAACCTAGGAATTAAAACTCTTTAATCCCATCCCCCTTACTGTAGCAACTCTACTACAAAGGAAAACTAAGCAATAACTCTATTGCCCACTAAACCAACTAACTCTAGTTGATCTAGACTTTAAGAACCCAATAAGGATAACTCTAGCCACCAACTCTGATCTCAACGATGAGAGCTAAGAAAGCAACAAATCTGATACACCCAAACATCAACTAACTCTAGTTGACACTCCAAGGCAACTCTACCCAAGAGAACATCAAAACAATGATGTAAAAAGCTTGACTAAAACGTAGATGATGCGACTAACTAACTCTAGTTAACACGACTCAAACTAAAGACTTAGACAAGCAATCGATCTACTATCCTGTATAACTTAGGAGTAGATTTACAATATAAGTACACAAGACACAAATCTCAAAATACAAAAACGATGCTTCAGCACTCCATCAGGTCTGTCACGCCCCGAGCCTACACCCCGGACGTGGCTGGCACTCGAGAACCATTGATGGCCCCAAGCGAACCCTTGGCCTAGCTTACTACTCAGCGGAAGACTTACTCAACAAGATAAACTCATGAAAATACTTAGAATGTTGTAAAAGGGAACATTCACTAGCCAATAAGGCAAACTCAAGTCTCAACATAACAGAATGAAAATGTAAAGACAAATAAACTACTAATTGTCTATGAAGCCTCTAACAACTGAGATGGACGTTGGGACAAGACCCACGACATCCTAATGAAATAACTATAAAGAGGTAAAAAGGTGTCCTCCGAAAGTGAGGAGGCTCACCAACTGGCTCTGAGTGCTCAACTGGATCAACGAGGCGCTGGATGATGATCCTGGTTACCTGTATATGCATAATAAAATGATGCAGGCCAAATGGGATCAGTACATTGAATGTACGAGCATGCGAGGGGAAAACTAAACATGACATAAGCTTGAAAGGAATCTGAAAGGAAAACTTACCTTAGTTTTACTCAAATCATGGATACTCAACTCAAATGCAAAGTAAAACAACAATAAAGGTGCAGTTTATACAAAGCATTTAAAACAGAATGTGATAACTCAAGGTGTTAAAGAAATACAATAACAACTTAGTTTACATATAAAGTAATATAATACTGTGGGAGTTTCTCTAATCGACAACCATCACTATGAGCTAAAGTGATGATACATCGTCTCGCCCACGCTGCCAGAACTGTCTTATACCTTGCCGTGATATAGAACGCCTCAACTAAGTGGATCCACTAGTCTATGCTAAAAAGCACTAAGGAATCATCTAAAAAGTATGACCTTTTCTACCCACGTTGGCTACATGGTTTATGGAGACTTGAGTTATTGTGAACTCGTCCCCATATCGGTGCTCAATACTACTCCAAAATATACTCAGCTCATATGTTTAAAAACAAAACTCTTTCTGTGGTTTGAGATAATTACTCAAAAACTATCTCAAAGGCTCTCTTGGAAATCGGTGTTTCCTCTCTTGTTTAAATGTGAAAACATTTACTCTTTTGGGAATACATAGTCCCGATATACTCTTTTGAAGAAAAGAACTTTGATCTTTACTCTTTATTCAACTCAAAACTCAAGTTTTAAAACAAAGTTAAACCTTGATTCGCCCGACTTTTTCCTTCTTCGTTTTCCAACCCCAATTGGCCTAAACTCGACTCTTTTTCTCAAATTCTCTTTAGATTCAGATAACCAGTTTATGTACACAAGAATCTAACTCAACCAATTCAAGGAAACAACACTATAACCTCAAGAAACTCCTCAATCTCAACCCAAATTCAAGAACGAAAGCAATTCAAGAAGACACATCAAGAACATTCAAACTTCCAATCTTTTTTGGACAACTTCACGCTGAAATAAACATGTTTGGCACGTGGATGACCGAACCCAACGTTATGAAAGTCTCACATACCTCGTAGGGATCACCCCTTGACGAAATCCATAAGCAATCCTTCAAGAACTTTACAATTCCTTGCTTCTTCTTCTCTTTTCTCCTCTCTTTTCTCTTCTCTCAAAACCCTAACTCAATTTTCAATAGTGTAAACTGAATCCCATCAGTAGAGACCCCAAATTAATTACCAAAAATGAATTTAATTAATTGGGTAGTGAAAAGACCACAATACCCCTCTAAAATCCAGTTTTGACTTTCCTTATCTACATAACCCAACTTCAAATATGCATATCTCCCTCATACAAACTTTAAATCGCGCAAACTCGGCGGCGTTGGAAAGATAATTCAAATATATTTCCTACGGTATCTTGTAGCAGACCTAACTCATACTGAGCTAGGATTTATGGTCCTTTGAAGTTGACCAAAAATCCATACTTAACATAACTTAACCAATTTTCCAGATTTTTCATTCTTTCCAAAAATGACTCTTTCTAATTCTAGCTCTTTCACTTAGCGAGATGTTACAATATCTCCTCCATGGGAATATTCATCCTCGAATGAGATTACTCTGAGTAAGCTAAGGGCATAACATCAAACATTCAGTTCAAACACCCAACAATCAAATCTAACACATTAAGCATATCAATTAAAGAGTACTAAGAAGAGAATTAGTACCTTGATCTGGAATTTCTCTGGGCTCAAAGAGATGTGGATATCTCTTCTTCATATCCTCCTCAGCTTCCCAAGTAGCTTCCTCAACAAATTGATTTCTCCAAAGAACTTTGACTGATGCTACTTCCTTGGTCCTCAACTTGCGAACCTTGATAAGACAAGCTATCCTTGATACCAATATCTTCAGTTGGTATGATAAGTGAAGGGTCTCCCATGCACTTCTTCAACATGGAAATGTGAAATACCGGATGAACCGCTGCTAACTCTTGGGGTAGCTCCAACTCATAAGGTACATTGCCAATCCTCTTGGATATTCTGTAAGGACCAATATATCGGGGACTAAGTTTCCCCTTCTTACCAAATCTCATAACACCCATCATGGGTGAAACTTTCAAGTATACCCAATCATCTACTTTGAACTGTAACTCCCTTCTCCTAACATCAGTGTAGGATTTCTGACGACTCTGCGTTGTTTTCAACCTCTCTTGAATGACTTTCACTTTCTCCATAGCTTGATGAACTAAGTATGGTCCTATCAACCCAGCTTCACCAGCTTCGAACCATCCAATAGGAGATCCACACCTTCTCCCACAAAGAGCTTCATAAGGAGTCATTTGGATGCTAGAGTGGTAACTACTGTTGTAGGCGAACTCGATGAGAGGTAGGTGATCATCCCAATTTCCCTTGAAATCGATCACGCAGGCCCTCAACATATCTTCTAAAGTCTGAATAGTGCGCTCTGCTTGACCATCTGTCTGAGGATGAAAAGCAGTACTCAAGTTCACCTTTAAACCCAAGCCTTTCTGAAAAGATTTCCAGAACTGTTCAGTAAATTGTGCACCTCTATCTGATATAATCACACTGGCAGCCCATGAAGTCTAACTACCTCTTAAAGATACAAATTGTCATAATCCTCTGCTGAACGGGTAGTCTTTACCGGCAAAAAGTGGGCGGATTTCGTCATTCTATCGACAATCACCCAAATAGAATCATGTTGCCTGCGAGACCTTGGTAAAACTGTGATGAAGTCCATATTGATCATCTCCCATTTCCATTTCGGAAGTTTTATGTTCTGAGCCATACCATCGGGCCTTTGGTGCTCTACTTTAACTTGTTGGCAATTCGGACACTTAGCAACAAACTCTGCAATGCCCTTCTTCATACTACTCCACCAATAAACCTCTCTCAAATCACGATACATCTTTGTGGAACCCGGATGGATAAAATATCTGGAGCTATGAGCTTCCTCCATGATCCTCTCTTGGAGTTCATCCACCCTTGGTACACATAACCTACCTTGATACCTCAATACACCATCTCCCCCTTGTTCAGAAGCCAATACTTTTTGCTTATGAACATTTGCCTTCAATGCAAGCAAAATAGGATCTTGGTCTTGTTTCTCTTTCACTTCTAACACTAATGATAATTCAGCCCCATTCATCACCACTACTCCTCCTTCTGTGGAATCCATTAGTCGAACTGCTAATCGTGCAAGTCTATGCACATCTTTTGCTAACTCTTTCTTATCTTCCTCAAAATTGGCAGTACTACCCATAGATAATCTACTCAAGGCATCAGCAACAACATTAGCCTTACCTGAGTGATAAAAAATACTCATGTCATAATCTTTGAGTAACTCTGACCACCTTCTCTGTCTGAGATTAAGCTCTTTCTGACTAAACACATACTGAAGACTCTTGTGATCGGTGAACACATCCACATGGACACTATAAAGATAGTGATGCCATATTTTCAAAGTAAATACTACGGCAACCAACTCTAGATCATGGGTTGGGTAATTCTTCTCATGAACTTTCAACTGTTTGGAGGCATAAGCTATAACTTTGCCATTTTGCATTAACACACAACCCAAACCAACTCTGGACGCATCACAATATACTACAAAACCTTGTGCACCCTCTGGTAAGGTTAATACTGGGGCAGTAGTCAACCTCTTTTTCAATTCCTGAAAACTTTTCTCACAAGCTTCAGACCATTGAAACTTCACTGTTTTCTGAGTCAATTTGGTCAAAGGGGATGAAATAGATGAGAACCCCTCTACGAACCTTCTATAATATCCAGCCAACCCCAAGAAACTCCTAATATCAGTCGGAGATGTGGGTCTAGGCCATTTCTGCACTTCCTCTATTTTTTGAGTGTCAACTCTAATTCCATCACCAGAAACAATATGGCCTAAGAATGCCACAGACTCAAGCCAAAATTCACATTTAGAGAACTTACCATATACCTCCTTATCCATTAGAGTTTGGAGAACTATTCTGAGATGACTAGCATGATCTTCCTCATTCCTCGAATAGATTAGAATGTCATCAATGAACACGATAACAAACATATCTAAATAAGACTTGAGTACTCTATTCATAAGGTCCATGAATGTTGCAGTTAAACCGAACGACATAACCAGAAACTCATAATGATCATAATGGGTCCTAAAAGCTGTCTTTGGAATATCACATTCCCTTACTCTTAACTGATGGTAGCCAGATATGAGGTCTATCTTAGAGAAACAAGTGGCACCCTGAAGTTGATCGAAGAGATCATCAATTCTTGGAAGAGGATACTTATTCTTGATGGTAACCTTGTTCAACTGACAGTAATCTATACACATCCTAAGGGAACCATCCTTCTTCCTTATAAACAAGACCGGAGCACCCCAAGGTGAGACACTTGGTCAAATAAAACCTTTCTCTATGAGATCTTTCAAATGCTCCTTTAACTCTTTCAGCTCTGCTTGTGCCATTCTATATGGCGGAATAGATATAGGGCGAGTATCGGGAATAATATCTATACCGAAATATAGATATTACCTTGCCGGTTCTTAGGGCACTCTTTCATGAAGTTACCCTCTTGATCACACTTGAAATAACCAGTGGAGCCATCACGACAGTTACCTGGGTGGTTCCTACCACACTTAGCACATGAAGGAGCCCAGTTACCCCCTTATGCCACACTACCCTGAGACTGCGCAGGTCTAGCTCTGAAGTTCTGCGAATTCTGACTATTGTACTCACCTTTGTTTCTGGGTGCAGGTGCACTAGCAGATGATGGAGCAGATCCCTTTTGCTTTTGTTGGAAGGAAGAACGGTTCACATTACTCATTTGTTGCCCAGACTCCTTCCATGTCTTAGCTTTCTTGTTTCTAAACTCTTCCCTATCCCTCAGTTTCTCTTCCTCAACTTGATGCACATAAACCATCAACCTTGCTATATCCATGTCCCCTATTAGCATAGCTGCCTTGCCCTCTTTGCTTGACAGACGGGACAACCCAACAACAAATAGACTCATCCTGCTCCTCATATCCGCAACCATCTCCGGAGCATAGTGGGAAAGTTGGGTGAACTTCAAACTATACTCATGAACACTTAGTGAATCCTGCTTAAGTGTGAGGAACTCTCATACCTTAGCTTCTCTCAATTCTCGGGGAAAGGAACGCCCGAACAAAGCCTCCTCAAACATAGCCCAACTCAAAATTGGTGCACCCTCAGCTCTACCATTCTTCCACTGGTCAAATCAAGTCCTAGAAACACTTTTCAGTTGATAAGCAGCTAGTTACACTCGTTCAGCATCGGCAACGTGCATAACCTCAAATACCTTTTGCAGTTGCTCAACAAAATTTTCTGGATCCTCAGTAGTGCTTGAACCAGTGAAGCTTGGAGGATTCATCCTCAAGAACTCACAGATCCTCGAAGTATCAGCCTCTTCCTATCGAGCCCCTCTTTGTTGCCCAACCTGGTTGGTCACAGCTTGACTTAGCATTCGGAATGCTTCCCGAAATTCAGCATTGGGGACCTCTCCTTGGGGTTGCACTTCTGGTGCATTAGGTACCCCTTCCTCCTCAACGTTCCTCCTAATAGAACGACCTCAGACAGCTCTTCGTGGAGGCATGATCAACTGAAAAACATGCGCAAGCATGAATTAGAAAGAGACTTTCATAGAGATAAACTCTATCGCACGAAATGAATATGAAAGAAGTGAAGGAATTTCCTAAAGGTTACAACCTCCTAGTTATAGATGTGGCGCGCTTCACACCGATAACTAGGACTCTAAAGACACGGCTTCATAGACTCCCTAGGACTCTTGAACTCTGTGCTCTGATACCAAGTTTGTTATGCCCCGAGCCTATACCCTGGACGTGGCTGGTACTCGAGAACCATTGCTGGCCCCAAGCAAACCCTTGGCCTAGCTTACTGCTTAGCGGAAGACTTACTCAACAAGATAAACTCATGAAAATACTTAGAATGTTGTAAAGGGAACATTCACTAGCCAATAAGGCAAACTCAAGTCTCAACATAACAGAATGAAAATCTAAAGACAAATGAACTATTAACTGTCTATGAAGCCTCTAACAACTGAGATGGACGTCGGGACAAGACCCACGACATCCTAATGAAAAAACTATAAAGAAGTAAAAAGGGGTCCTCCGAAAGCGAGGAGGCTCACCAACTGACTCTAAGTGATCAACTGGATCAACGAGGCGCTGGATGATGATCCTGGTTACCTGTATCTGCATCATAAAATGATGCAAGCCAAAGGGCATCAGTACATTGAATGTACGAGCATGAGAGGGGAAAACTAAACATGACATAAGCTTGAAAGGAATCTGAAAACAACATTTACCTTGGCTTTACTCAACTCATGGATACTTAACTCAAATGCAAAGTAAAACAACAATAAAGGTGCAGTTTATACAAAACAGTATGTTACAACTCAAGGTGTTAAAGTAAATCAGTAACAACTCAGTTTACATATAAAGTAATATAATATTGTGGGAGTTTCTCTAACCGATAACCATCACTATGAGCTAAAGTGATGATACAGCATCTCGCCCACGCTGCCAGAACTGTCCTATACCTTGCTGTGATATAGAACGCCTCAACTAAGTGGATCCACTAGTCTATGCTAAAAAACTCTAAGGAATCATCTAAAAAGTATGACCCTTTCTACCCACGTTGGCTATATGGTTTATGGAGACTTAAGTTATTGTGAACTCGTCCCCATATCGGTGCTCAATACTACTCCAAAAATATACTCAGCTCATATGTTTAAAAAGAAAACTCTTTCTGTGGTTTGAGATAATTACTCAAAAACTAACTCAAAGGCTCTCTTGGAAATCGGTGTTTCCTCTCTTGTTTAAATGTGAAAACATTTAATCTTTTGGGAATACATAGTCCCGATATACTTTTTTGAAGAAAAGAACTTTGATCTTTACTCTTTACTCAACACAAAACTCAAGTCTTAAAACAAAGTTTAACGTTTGCGAAAGACTTTTGAAATGGCTCTAAGAACTCTCTAGACTTGGCTCTTAACTTTCCTTGAATTTGAATTTATGGATTCAAGGATTTTGATTTGTGATAGGAAAGATCTCATGATGTTTAGGAGTGTTTTTAGATAGCTAAACATGAGAAGCGATCAAGAAATCACTGTCTAAAAGAAAAAATGCGATGCGGAGATGCATTTAAATTTTTGGTCGCCAAATAAATTTTGAGGTAGAACGGTCCGTGACCACTCCGCGACACGGAGAAGAAATCCCCAATTCAGAGGAACAAGTCCGCGATGCGGACCTGGTTCCCAGATTCGCCTGACTTTTTCCTTCTTCATTTTCCAACCCCAATTCACCTAAACTCGACTCTTTTTCTTAAATTCTCTTTAGATTCAGATACCCAGTATATCTACACAAGAATCTAACTTAACCAACTCAAGGAAACAACACTATAACCTCAAGAAACTCCTCAATCTCAACCCAAATTCAAGAACGAAAGCAATTCAAGAAGACACATCAAGAACATTCAAACTTCCAATCTTTTTAGGACGACTTCATGCTGAAATAAACATGTTTGGCACGTGGGTGAATGAACCCAACGTTATGAAAGTCTCACATACCTCGTAGGGATCACCCCTTGACAAAATCCATAAGCAATCCTTCAAGAACTTTACAATTCCTTGCTTCTTCTTCTCTTTTCTCCTCTCTTTTCTCTTCTCTCAAAACCCTAACTCAATTTTTAACAGTGTAAACTGAATCCCATCAGTAGAGACCCCAACTTAATTACAAAAAATGAATTTAATTAATTGGGTACTGAAAAGACCACAATACCCCTCTAAAATCCAGTTTTGACTTTCCTTATCTAGACATCCCAACTTCAAATCGGTGTATCTCCCTCATAAAAACTCAAAATCATGAAAACTCGGCGGCGTTGGAAAGATAATTCAAAGATATTTCCTACGGTATCTTATAGCACACCTAACTCATCCTAAGCAAGGAGTTATAGTTCTTTGAAGTTGACCAAAAACACATACTTAACATAACTTTACCAATTTTTCAGATTTTTCATTCTTTCCAAAAATGACTCTTTCTAATTCTAGCTCTTTCACTTCGAGAGATGTTAAAAGGTCCTTTGTTGAGTATGAGCAGTGTTCTTCCTTTAAGATGACTTCTTATTTTTGAGCTTATGATTTTCAGAAATTTAAAACTTTATTTGCCAAATCTTAAGTTTGTGTCTTGTGAGAAGAGACTATATCAAATGGACACAAACCCCTTGGGACGAAACCATTGGCTGAGAGTCTACTTCTCTAAAAAGACGTGCACCAACCACATCAGAGTTGGCAGCTTTTTGACAGCTGTCTTTTCATCTTTTTCACGTACGCAGTCTTTCTGGGACCAGGTCCCTTACAGTGTGTTCTTTGATGCGTTAGTTCTTGAAAAGACTTTCTAGCTCTCTCTTTTTGAATGAATAATGTTGTTTGTTTATTGTTGTATATATCAATCACCAACAAGAGTTTTTACCACTGAAATAAAAAACCTCGTCCGCCCTTCCTATTGGTGAAGTACGTTGCACTTTTCACCAACCAACCTGATAAGACAGCTTTACAGTTGTACACCATTTTGAACCTGGACGAGAGCACTCTGCCAGGGACTGGGTCCCTACATTTGTGAGGATCATCAAAACACCTAGAATACAACATTTCCCCCTATTTGATGATGACAAACAAAAATTCCTTGCGCTGAGTTTATTCATTCATTTCCTCTGTCACCAATCCCCTTTAGCTAGATTTCATTCCCCCTATCATCATGACTCTTAAGGTAACTGGCATTGGTCCCATTTTCATCATTCCCGAAGTATGTTAAATCATCAAAACTTCACATTAGCAACAAAATAACATTTTTCCCTTTTTTGATGATGACAAACTTGTTCAACTTCTTCCCCCTTCACCATTTCCCCCTATCGGCCTTACCATGTCCTCTTCAAGTAACTAGCATTGCTTCCCCCTATCAACATGACCATGTCCTCTTCAAGTAGCTAACATTGATCTTATACCTTAACGATTTTCCCACTTTTGACATCATAAAAAAAAGTTAAAGCAGTAAACCAAGTTGACAGAAATATAGTTCAAGCAAATTCATGGTCACTTGGACAACACTGAGCATAATGAGGACTGACACGGAATTTTAGGAAGAGGAAGGGGCTTAAGAACAAGGGATTGAAATCGTAAGATTGGGAGAGCATTTACCTCAACATGGTTTCTCAGAAGCCTCTCTTGAAGTTCACATTCTTTGTTGACTGGGCTTCATGTTGAACCTTCCGGACTGCCAGTTCTTCTCAACCTGGTACCTCTGATTATGCTTTCAGAAGCTAAGCCGTCAAACAAACTATTTTAGTATTCCTGTTAGCAAGAGTAGCTGTCATAGCTTCCAAAGCAAGCTTAAGTTTCTCATGTTCCGCTAGCAGCTTAGACACATTACTCTTGTTCCGTATCTTTCCTTCAACACATTCACATTCCAAGCCAAAAGGTACCTATATCTCATGCCATATTTACCATTCTTAGCATATATGATCCTCTGCATGTATTCTTGCATTATCACAGAAAGATTGGTAAATTCAATCTTACTCAAGGCCTCCAAGATGAACAGATAAATAGCCGAGGAAACATTTCATTTTTTGATCTAGGAAACAACACCTTATTAACAAACTCAAAGAACACTTTATATTCCTATTTAATATGCTTCTTAGGAATACCTATACTGCTGAGATTTTGGAGTTTGCTGATTTCCTGAGTAAACTATTGTAAAACACATCCTCCAGCGCTCAATCTGTTCCCTTCCCTAGACAGATTCAGAATGTCTCCCTAAATTTCCTCATTCAGATGGAAGAGATAGTTTCCTACCTACGTATTTAGACTCCCATCCGTAACAACCATGATGTAATAGAAATCCCTCACTTCTGACTCTTACAACACATATAAGTGACCTTCAACAAATGGGTCCCTCTCTGAATCTCTACATCGTCAACCAGACTCCTCATGCCTAATTTTGTTTTTCATGTCAAGGTCAGACACCCTTCCATTCGCAATACTTTGAGTTCTCAGAATATCAGTCTTTTGCTTTTTGGACATCATCTTTTCAACCTTCCTTTTTTTTTGCTTGCTGAACTGGTCCCTCTTCACACTTAAAAATATCTTCATCAGAAAATTCTCTAGTAGGAACAAAGGGTTTAGACATTTTGAAGTTTTTTTTAGAGAGGAGAAAAGAGGGTTTTGAGAATTTCTCATGTTGGATGGAGATTTGAATTCTCTCGGGAGATTGATAGAAATATGGAGTATAAAGGAAGTGAAAGGGTGTATCAGGTGAAAGGAGGTGTCATTTGGTATTCAACTGATAGGATAACGGTCGGATACCTGGATGACAGACACGTGACAATTGCAACAGTTCTCATGCATAATTTAAAATGCAATGTTAAGAGTGCTAACCTTCGAGAATGGACCGGGTCCCTCTCTGTAATTTGAATGTAATTTCCTAGATCTGTCCTGACCTCCCTTTTCCTTCAACAATTCTGCCATGTGTGTATACCTACAAAAGGTATAAGATTGAATTTGCTAAAACATACATAACTGAAAAATAAGGATAGCGGCTCCCTTTGCATAGTCATGAGAGGGTTGATCGCTTCAGGTAGGATCTATTCAGTCAAGTTTCAGCATTCTAAACTTCAATCTGTTTATATCGACCAAGTCCCTCGTCGGAGCTTTTGTGAAGATATCAACGATTTGATCTTTGATCTTACAGAATTACAAGCTGATATTTCCTTTCTCAACGTGATGCCTCAGAAAGTGATGTTTCACATCAATATGCTTAGTCCTTTTATGGTGGACTGAGTTCTTAGCCATAGTGAGAGCACTTATCACACAATAGAGGGATAGTCTGAGTAACCACTCTAATAACTTCAAGTTGTTGTTTGATCCATAGGATTTGAGCACACTAACCTGCATCTGCTACATACCTTGCCTCAGTTGTTGAAAGAGCAACTGAATTTTGCCTTTTTAGTTCCCCATGAAATGAGATATGAGCCCAGAAATGAGCCATTCCTGCACTTTCTATCAACTTGATATCCAGCATATTCAGTATCACCATATTCCTCCAAACAACAAAAAATCTCTTGATGGATAGAGTAGATCCAGGTCCCTGTCTTCTTCAAATGTTTTAGGATTTTCTTAGCAGCCTTCAAATGTGATTTTGTTTGACAAGCTTGGAATCTTGTATAAATCCTAACACTTGTATCATTTACATTTGGACCAGATCCATCAGCATCCAGCTTCGAGTTGGTCACGCTGAGAGTATCAATTGTCTTGGCGTCCATAATGTGAAACTTCTTCAGCAACTTGTTGCACTTTTCTTGACAAACGAAGGTATCTTTAGAAGTTTGCTTGATCTGCAGCTCCAAGAAGAAATTTAATTCTCCCATCATGCTCACTTCAAAACTCACTACTCATGAGTGCAACAAAATCTTCACACAACACCTCAAAGGTTGCTTCAAAGATGATATCATCGATATGTACTTGAACAATCAACAATTTCTTTCCTTGTGATTTCAAAAAGAGGATTTTGTCAATTTTACTTCTTTTGAAACCATTGTTGAAGAGGAACTTGGACAACCTATTAGCTGGTCGGGGAACCAAGTGTCATACTTTGCTTCTTTCAAACTGAGTTTGATCAGCTTCTTCATTTTCACCTTCAGAATTCAATTGCATCATCTTTGTTCAACATTGTCTACCGGACAAGGTCCCTCATCAGGTTCATCATCTCCATCGGCTTCTTTGGGATTGCTGGATTCGTGAAGATGATACTCTTCATCAAGCTCACTATTTAGATCATCTCTTAGAATCTGAAGCATCTCTTCCATCTCAGAATCTTCTTTGTTTTGCAACTTCTCAATTCTTCCGGACTCAAC
Organism: Solanum etuberosum; assembly: GCA_029582245.1. NCBI lineage: Eukaryota > Viridiplantae > Streptophyta > Magnoliopsida > Solanales > Solanaceae > Solanum > Solanum etuberosum. The sequence goes on along the minus strand of JAJONR010001885.1, from coordinate 68,762 downwards.
AAAAATAACATGAACACTTTTTTCAATGCACACATTTTTTAATTTTATAGACCTGATAAGCCTTGTTTGAGGAAGAATATCCCACTAATACTCATTCATCATTATTGGGATCAAACTTCCCAATATCATCCTCCCATTGTTCAGAACCAAACATTTACAACCAAAAGCCTTTAGATAACTCAATTTAGGATTTCTATTGTTGAGCAGTTCATAAGGAGTTTTGTTGAGGATTTACCTGATCATACAGATGTTGGTCACATAGAAACATAATCCAAGTGAACCTTGAGAAGTCATCCATAATCACAAAAATATACTTCCTTCCTTCTCTGCTCTAAAACTCCACTAGACCATACAAATACATATGGAGCAGCTCAAGAGATCTGATGGTGCTCACTTGCTTCTTCTGCTTGAATGATGAGTTGGTTTGCTTCCCCTTAGCACGAGTATCAAAAACTTTTTCATCTGCAAATTTTATCTTTGGCAGATTGTGAACCAGGTCTCTTGACACAAGATTGTTCAGCAGAGAAGAACTCACATGACCAAGTCTCCTGTATCATATATCAGTATTCTCATCTTGAGCACTAAGGAAAGTGAGAATGTTACAATGAGCAGTGGTTAGACAAACAGTATACATGTTCTTGCATCTCTTTTCTATCAAAATCATCATCCGAGAGATTAAGTTATGACCACACATTTATCTGATAAGAACTTAACTTCATTTCTTTTAACACAAATATGTGAAACACTTAGAAGATTGTACTTCAACCCATTGACATAGTACACAACTTCAATAGAGTGTTCCACAGACTTTAAAGTTCTGCCTACACTAAGAATACCCTTTCTTGCCATTGCCAAAAGAGACACCTCCACCTTTCCTTTAAGTGCCTTGAGAGAGAGGAAGTTTTTTAGTTTTCCCAATCATGTACTTTGAGCATCCACTATTCATGAACCAACACTGACTGATGTTACCTCCTCTCACTTGCATAGAAAATCACTTGTTAGTCTTGGGAACCCATTTGAGACAGAGTTGCCAGTAAGCAGAAAAAGGAGTGATAAGAAAAATCTTTGTCCAGTAAGGCCGACTGATTTTTTTCAACTCGGGACCAGAAGCACGACCAAGTCCCTTCTTCTGTCTATTCCTCTGTTTGGAATAGTTTGAACAACTTCCTTCATGATTTTTCCAGACATGACAATCTTTCTTAAGGTGTACATTTCGACCACAATGCACGCATAGCAGAATATCAGCAACAGAAACAGTTTTGTTGTGAGGATTGTATGGGGGATCTATCTTCTCACAACCTAGCCCTCTTCTGATGTTGTTACCCTGACTAATTAAATTTGTAAGTATCTTAGAAGAACTGGTTCATTTGAGGGATTTGTTTAGTTTCTCTTTTACACGAACCAGGCCCTTCTCCAACACTAAATTTCTTTCTAGAGCCAATTCCATCTTCATTTCAGTAGTGTGCACCTTATTTTCAAGCTCCAGCTGCAAGCTGCTGGCCTCATTTTTTCCTTTAGAAACCGTAGTAGTCACCCTTTTTTATCTTTTCCTTCAGTTCTAGATTTTCAACTTCTAGAACAACCATTTGTTTTTCAATATCAGATATTTGGGTAACTAGAGCAATTTTTCCATCTTAAGAGATGTCTAGGCTATTGTTCACGAGATCCTTCTCAGTCGTCAGCTAACTGATCAAATCAATTAGTACAACAGCTAGCTTTCTCAATTTACTAATGGAAAAGGTATTAAAGTTTTTCTTGAGATATGATAAGGTTACCTCTTCATTAGTATCTTCATCATCTAACTTTTCCATGAAAGCATCATTAGAGTGTTCAGAATCATCTGAATCGCTTGAGGTATTTTCCCAGACAGTCAGATCTTTCTTCACCACATGATTAGTAGTTTCTCTTCTGCTTGACTTATCGGCGACCTGGTCCCTTCTTTTGTCCTTGTCTCCTCCAGACTTGACATATTCCTTGTGCTCACCCTTGTGCATAGGGAAGTTTCTGATAAGGTGGCATGGTTTACCACACTTGTAATACAAGTCATTTGAGTTTGTAGCCTTGTCAGGATTTCCTTTCTTCATGAGACCTCCATGTTTTCTCACAATTTTTTTAAATCTTCGAGTGAAATAGCCCATGTTCTCATTTATTTCAGGGATTTCACTTTGTGACACCTTGAGAGCAAGTGATTTGTCCCTTTTTGGATCTTTCTTCCGATCAACCTCAATAATCGGATCCGACCTTTTGTCTTTGCCTTTGAGAATGAGAACATCCTTTTTTCTATGCATCTCATGAACTTGAAGATGTTCAAATAGTGCATCCAGCATCACTCTTTTAGGGTCCCTTGTCTCAGCGCCAATCACAAATTCATTTGTCTAAGATCTGGGAAGAATTTCCAGTATCTTAGAGACATGCTTGCACGCAAGGACATGTTTTTCCAGGAACAAAAGCTCATTTGTAATGGTGGAGAATCTAGTACGCATTTCATGAATAGATTCACCTTCTTTTATGTTGAAACTTTCAAACTGAGTAGTGAAGATTTGTTTTATGTTTCCTCAGTACCTCCGTACACTGTTCTCCACCGATTCCAGATTTCCTTGGCTGATTCACAAGACGAAATCAAATCATATTCATTTACTCCAATGCCACACATCAATAGCTTCCTTTCTTTGTGATTTTTCTCAACTTTTTTTCTATCGGAGTCATTATATTGTTGTCGAGTTTTGGGAAAGACTCTTTTGACATCTCCATCTTTTACTTCCATAGTTGGCACATATGGACCTTCACAAATAACATTTCATACATCAATGTCCTCATCCATGAGATAATCGCTCATTCGAATATTCCACCATCTATAGAATTGACCATCAAAAAGAGGTGGCCTTGTAGGAGATTGACCTTTTTGCAAGTTCAGTGGAGTCAACATTCTTCGCACGAATCTCTCTCTTGGTGTTGACCAGATAGAGAGCCCAGGCTCTGATACCAATTGTTAGAATGTATGCGTACACCAGTGATCACATGACCAGGTCCTCAGGCAGAATAACGGTGCAGAAAATAAATAGCTCAAAGTAGATCAGGCACAATGATTTTACGTGGAAATCCCCTTGCTCAAGGGCGATTTTTCACGACCTGTACTCACAGAATTTCAACCCAAACTCTATTTCATTCAAACGGAGCAAAATTTTAGATTACAAACTCTTGCAACCTAGGAATTAAAACTCTTTAATCCTTTCCCCCTTACTGTAGCAACTCTACTACAAAGGAAAACTAAGAAATAACTTTATTGCCCACTAAACCAACTAACTCTAGTTGATATAGACTTTAAGAACCCAACGAGGCTAACTCTAGTTGACACTCCTAGGTAACTCTACCCAAGAGAACATCAAAATGATGATGTAAAAAGCTTGATTAAAACGTAGATGATTGGACTAACTAACTCTAGTTAATACGACTCAAACTAAAGACTTAGAAAAGAAACCGATCTACTATCCTTTATAACTTAGGAGTAGATTTACAATTAAGCACATTAGACACATAGCTCAAAATACAACAACGACGCTTCAGCACTCCATCAGGTCCTTTGTTGAGTACGAGCAGTGTTCTTCCTTGAAGATGACTTCTTATTTTTGAGCTTATGAATTTTCAGAAATTCAAAACTTTGTTTGTCAAATCTTAAGTTTGTGTCTTGTGAGAAGAGACTATATCAAATGGACACAAACCCCTTGGGACGACACCATTGGCTGAGAGTCTGCTTCTCTAAAAAGACGTGCACCAACCACATCAAAGTTGGCAGCTTTTTGACAGTTGTCTTTTCGTGTTTTCCACATACACAGTCTTTTCGAGACCAGGTCCCATGCATTATGTTCTTTGATGTGTGAGTACTTGAAAAGACTTTCTAGCTCTCTCTCTTTTTGAATGAATAATATTGTTTGTTTATTGTTGTATATATAAATTACCAACAAGAGTTTTGACCAGTTAAACAAACCTCTTCCGCCCTTCCTATTGTTGAAGTACGCTGCACTTTTCACCAACCAACCTGACAAGACAGCTTTACAACTGTACACCATTTTAATCCTGGACGAGAGCACTCTGCCAGGGACCGGGTCCCTACATTTGTGAGGATCATCAAAACACCTAGAATACAACAGGAGAATGATTCGAATTTTAGCTCAAACTTTGTGGAGTGTTAGAAGCAGAAGAAGCAGTTTCTAGTTGCTCTGTACAGTCCACTCACTCTATATTAATTAACTCTAGATTATTTAGAGTGTCGATTCATATAAATAATCACTCATATACAATGACTGAGAAATATATAACTAGTATATGAATCCAACCCTGTGGATTAACCAAACAACTGCAATAGTAGATGTTGATTTCTCTCTCCAGAACAATTACCCTAATCAATTATGCTACAGCTGTGATTCTTGCAAAGATGGCCTACTGGCAAATCTCATAAAAGAATGGAGGAAATTTAATCGAGTTCTCATCATAAATTTGGTGATTCTCATGTGGTTTTGTCTCATTGAATGTTGAGCTTAATTATAAGAATACTCTAACCAAAGCAAATTCCAAGGGTCACAAATAGTTTTAGGGTCGGTTTGGAAAGTCACTTGGTAATTGAAATTGGTGTATAGTATTTACGTTAACCGGATTGTTTGTCACAATGTAATTACAGTGTAATGACAAGTGTATTGTTTGATTGCACAAGTGCAATTATAAGATTATATTAAATTTTAAAAATAAAAGTTACTTATCTAAAAAAAAAATTAGACAAATACAAGCCTTTATAAATGATATTAAATAAAATATTTAGAATATTTATCGTCTTTTGAAAATATATTAATTAATAAACATATGTTCTTAACTAATATTATAAAAAATAATTGATTAATATTTTTTCAAATTAGTATATTTAAATAAATAAATCATAAAAAACTAAAAATACACGATTTCTATGAATATCATGAAATGCCTGCTTGACAAAATGTTAATATTATAAATATAATTTCATAAAATTATTAAAACATTTGACAAAAAGATAATCTATGAAGTCTAACTAAAAATTAAATGACTTGCAATGTGAAATATCAAGTCAATACTACTTAAACAAATAAAACCAAAAAAATAACACAAGTTCTAAATTCAAAACAATAAAATTTAACATAATACTCTTATGTCAAATTTCAACATAGCGTACATAAATATGATTTAAAAAAAAAAAAGAAAAACATAAGTCTATAACCTTATTCAACAATGAATTCTACCTTAGTTTAAAAATTAGAGTACTAACAAAATTATGCTAATGAAAAAAAAGAATAAATAAATAAATAATACGAAAAATTGAATGAAATCAGATGAAACAGTAGAGGTTGAGGATGAGAAAGAAATAAAATATAAAAAATTAAAAAAAAATTAAATAAATTGTTTTTCTAAAAAAAATAATAGATATAAAAAATAAATTAAAACAGAATAATATAAATAAAAAGAAGAAAAGAATTGTAAAAAGTTTCATGTCACTCAATTCCTAACCCCCCCTTGAGAATTGAGGAGCGTAAACTACCCTTCAGTTACACTCAATTCCTCTTTTACCAAGTAATTACTTGATCTACAGATTGTAATTACACTCAATTATACTAAATTTCAATTACATTTGTGGGTTTCCAAACCGGCCCTTAGCCTCATTTTTGTTGTGCTTTCTATTCCAAAGTCACAAATATAAGGGCATACTTCAGATAAAAAAGTTACAATTCGGACAACAGTGCAATGGTGTTGGCATACATGTTTAATTTCATTATATATCAATTAAGAGGCTTGTGGACCTCAAAGGAAATGATTGTCAATATTCTATACATATATAATTGGCTAAATTGGGAATCGAATCCAATGAGCAACTTTTTTACTTTATTCTTTCTGGCTAGTGGAGAACAAGATATCTTTCTTGAATGGAATGTTATCAATATTATTCTTTTTTCTTTTCTTTATCTACTATATAGAATAGTGTTAGTTAAAAGAGAGCTATCAACATATTAGTTTGAAGGATAAAATTTAAATTGAGGATAATTAGGTAATTTAACTAATACTCCTTCCCATTTAATAGTATGTATTGAATTAGTGGGGTCCCATTGAATTAATTTTTGTACTTTGACACTTGGCTCTACATTGCAACTAAACTCATTTACTTTTTGTAAATCAAGAAAAACTTCTTTAACTTCCAGGTTAAAAAAAAATTCAAACTTTTCAAAGACACTTATACAAAATTTAATACAACACAAATTATGTGAAAATATATTCAGAAAACTTTTAAGGTAACAGGAACTAACATTTAAATTTAAAATAGAAATTAACATTTAAATTTTAAAAAAATTGTTTTTAAGCTAAATTTAGAATTATATTACTTTAAATATAGAGTAACAATAAACAATTAATATAACACATTGATAAGTAAATGGTTTAATATTTATTAATTTTTTAAATTTGTGAAGCTATATTGTCGAAGTGAAAAAATGCATATTATTAAATGAAGACTATGTGTATGTGTGAACTCATGTTGATTTGAGGAAATTGGGAGTGGATAGCTAGTCGTTCATGCGACGTTACTTATGCCTCATTTATTTGTATTTAAGGGAGGTCTAAATATAAATGGTTCAGACATCAGGCTATTAAGCACGTTTGTTTTTCACTTAAAAATATATTAATGTGTCTGAAAGGGTCCGAATAAATCATATCTGTAACAGAGTCTTAATCTCATTCATACTCTTTAAAATACACTTTAAATTTTGGAAAAAAATTATGCTCTATATTTTTTTCTTCAAAAAATATTCAAGCTTCTCCTTCTCCACTTTTATCAATTGTCCAAATTCTTTCCTTAAACTTTCAGTTCTTGTTCTTACTACTTGCTTATCAAAATTTGGTATAATTTGCTGTAAAAATCTTATTGGATTAAAGTGCAAAACAACTTCATAAATAGATGTTGTTGAAAACGGATAATGATGCATTTATTAATTTATTTAAAATTATTTGAATGTATCATCTTTATTATTTATTTTTATAGAAGAATACATGGGGGGACACATTATAAAACATAAAGATGTTTCATTTCTTTATTTAAGGTTAATTTATGTTAACTATTATTTTATTTGAATTATAATATTTATCTTGTTTACAGATTAATAAATTATATTTATTTAGATGTTTAAAAATAAATAGCCTTAATCAGTCAGTGTTCAGATTCAAAGACAAGATCTTAATCATTCAGATGAGCATGAAAACAAATGAGGCCTTAGATACCATGTTTTAGGCTTGATTCGGTAATTTCAGAATTTAGGAGCATGCTAGTTGGGTTATGTGATCATCCTAATATTGTGGCTTGACTTGTGTGTTGTTGTTGTCACATATTTGAGAATGTTTGGACTTAGTCTAGGTTTGGACTAGTGCTTGTCATAGACTTGCGGTATTTGTAAACTTTAGGCCTTGTTTCATCTCAAACATCGATTCAGACGACTTAGCTCCTTCTAGTGTGGCCTGGTGTAGCAGACTTGAGTCCGGTAGAACGAGCCTTAGTTTAGGCGTTGACCCAGCTTTGACGGACTTCTATTCTGTCACGATCCAAAGTACACCCTTGATGTGACGTGACGTATAAGACTCTGAGAGGCCTTACACTAGCATCTTGACATAGATAGACACATAGTAATAGACAAAGTAAAGCATTTCATTTCAAGAAAAGAGTTTGAAAATGAAGCGGAAGTCTACCATAGTCTTGACAAACCATCTATTATATCAAAAAGAGTGGTTGGGACGTAACCCTTACACCACATACAACATCCAAAAATAAAGACATAGGAAAGCAATAGAGTGACATCGTCCTTGGAACATGAGGACTCACCACGTCTTCGAAGTCTTTAGGTGTTCACTAGCCACGAACGGGGGGAGAGGAGTCGTCAAGCCCTACATTAGTGAAGTAATGTAGACAAAAGTATGCATTAGTACATGGATTGCACTAAGTATGAGGGAATGCAATAAAACATGAAACATGATCATAAGAGGACATATCAGAAACATGGAATGCATGACCAAGATAAACATCGTAAAAGCCTTTAAAGAGACATCATAAATCATGAACATGGTCAATGCATTTTAAAATCATCATGAAAGTATAAAACATTTCAATGTAACTTAGTTCATTTTGTGGGATATTTACTATGAACCAACATAGACCATGTGAGCTATAACATGGAATCTGGTGTCTTGCTCCCACATCGAAAAGATATATCCTTGCTTGCCAAGGCAAGGACCTTAACTTCTAGCCTAGGTGGATCCACTAGCTATGTCACTTAAGATAACCCAGGGGCACGTAGTTAGAGACAAGGAGATTGCTACTAGAGATCTGACCTCTACTAACAGAAGGGCCTCCATCTCAATATCCTCTAGGTGCTAAGTAAAAATCTCAAATGGAATTGTCATAAACATGAACATATCATCATCCATGGAAAATCAAAATTAAGTTACTAATCCAAGCTAAAAACGTCATAGAATAGCTCCTTAAAACTTGAATCATGCATGAGTGAGAAAACTTTTCACAAAAAACCAAGATCCCTTAATGTGAGAAAACCTTTCACAAATTCATTTATGTCAATCTTATAGCAACCTAGATCATAAAATAATCCTTTTCATAATTCATGCATAAGTTCATGAAAACATCATTCATAACTTCATAGCTTTCTCATAAATTCTTATCAATTAGGGTTCATAGTCAAAATGATGATCAATGCATGGTTCTCATGAAAATAGTTGAAAAACATGTAATTGAGTCTAAACAATCAAAAATAAGATCATAATCAATCAATTGAATCCATACAAATAGAACTCATGAGGAATTGAATGAAAACCTAACCATCTTAATTGAAACTTACTTGAAGAGATTGAGAAACATTTGGTCTCAATGGGTGAATGGAACCCATTGATGAAGCCCTACATACCTTAAGTATCAAAGCCTAAAATCAATGGTGAAGAGGAGAACTTGGAACCCAAGCTTCTTCTTTCTTGCTCCCTAAGAGAGAAAAACTTGAGAGGAGTTTGAGGATTTTCGGGAGATTGATTTGGGAATGGGTAAATTTTAGGGGTAAAATCAGTTATAGGGACTAATTTATAGGCAAAACAATGTAGTATATGAATTAGGTGCATTGGAAAAGACCAAAACACCCTTTTAAATAACTGTGGATCAACCCTACGGTTGTGACCTACAAACCATAGAAATTCTTACGGACCATACTGGTCAACCGAAGGTCGAGTAACTAGGGCCTAAAATCAAAGGAAAATCCTACGACTCATTCCTACGGACTGCCAAACTTCCTACGGTCCTTAGACCTCAACTTTCAACTCAAAATTTAACCAAGTCTGGGACCTTTCTACGAAACCTTCCTACGGTCTATAATCCATTTGACGGACCTTCTTGGTCAATCGTAGAATGGGTTATTGGGGCTTGATTTTTCCCAAAAGTTGACCCACTTCCTACGGATGCACTCTTTGGTCTGTAAAATCCCCTACGACCTATAGAATGGATCCGTAGAACCCAACCAGTAGCTAAAAAGTAGAAATCTTCCCTTTCTAAATTTTGGGGTGTTACATATTCAATCTTCCTCTTTCTACGGCTCTGTTGCGACTTTTGAGGCTTCGCTCTTTGTTGGGAGATTTAGGATTGGAGTTGGTTCGAGCTTAGAGTGTTGTTATGATTACTTGGGAGTAAATGTCATTCCACGATGGTATTGATGATAGTTGATATGAGGTCCTTCGATGTTCTGATACCCCCGTGTTTGCTCTTTAGTTGGGCAGCTGAAGTCCCTAGGAGTTTACTGTTTGGTTGCACCCCTTTATTGATTAGTTATGGTTAGAGGCCTGATCTTACTTATGTTCCCAGGTTTACTCTTTAACTGGGCGGCTGACACCCTTGGATTTTACTATTTTGTTGGGCAGCTCGTAGTGACACCCCCGAGTTTACTCTTTATCTGGGCGGCTGACGCCCCTGGGAGTATATTATTTGACTTGGCGGCCCCCTTATTGGACACTTATCGTTAGAGTCCCGGCTTATGCTTCTTTGTTATGGACTCACCATACTTCATTCTTAGTAGTTCTAAGTATCTATGTACCAGTCGACGTATGGGGTCCATTTGAGTTTTATTTAAATTTGCACACGAGTGTATCTTCTGGCTTATGGTGGTCTAGTTAGGTTTAGTTTAGTTATACTTAGTTCTTTTATTCTGGTATGCTTGTATGCTTTTCTTTTATCCCGCTTTGACATTTGTTTGTGTCTAGATTCTATCTTTTCATATTGTCTTTACCTATCTTGCTGAGTCGGCATATGATGCCTACTGAATACCTATTATTGTCACTCATTGTAACACCCCGGATTCCAAAAGAGAAGGACTCCATCAAATTGCAGCACCATGTTTAGGTTACGAGACCAGTCTACGGTTTGTAAGTCTTTCAACGGGTCGTAGACCAGTCTCGTAGAAAGGGAGAAAAATGATTTTTATAATTGAAGTCCTATTACCTTTTCTACGATTCACCAGTACGGTTTGTCAAAGGATCTACGAGTTGTAGATAAGCCTCGTAGGTAGGTCCCAGACTTAATGAAATTCTAAGGTCCAAGATAAGTTCTACGGTTAGGGTCTACGAACCGCAGGAAGTCCTACAGACCGTAGAAAGGTCCCGTCAAAAGTTAAGTAGTTTCATGTTCCCAGTACATGGTCTACGGTTTGTCGAGTCCGACAATTATTCTTTTGGGGCTTTTGGGTCTTTTCCTAATTATTTTAAATCAATACTATGTCATTTTGTCTTCCACCCTAAGCCCTATATAAAGCTTTTAAGCCCTAAAACTACCCACTTCAACCCCATTCTCCTAATTCCCCAAAACCTAACCAAATTCACTCCCCAATTTCCTCTTAACCTAAGGAAGAAAAAGAAGCTATGGTTCATTCAAGGGAATCAATTCACCATTCATCTTGTGGTTAAGTAGAAAGATATGTGGGTATTCACCCATGGAGTCCATTCCTCCATGGGGTCCCTAAAGTTTCCAATTTCTCAATTCAATTTCAACTGATCAAGCTTGGGTTCTCAATCTCACATATGGATTCTCATTGGTGAAATGTTTTCTCACCTATGTTGAATTGCAATATAAGGAGATATTCTATGTTTTGATATTAAAGATGTGGATTGGTATAGATTATTGTCATTCATATGTTATAATGATATTTAACTTTTACCTATTTTGTTAGGATTTAGACTTAGCACCGAGAGGTCTTTGAGGTAGAGGCTCAAATATGGTAGTCTCTAGTAGCAACCTCTGGTCCCAAACTACGTGCCTCTGTAGGATTGTCTTAAATGACCTAGTTAGTGGATCCACTTTAACAAAAGATGATATGTACGGATTCTACCTTGGCAAGTAGATTTCCTTTCTTTCGGTATGAGGAAGATACCGGATTCCATGATATTGCTCTGATGGTATTATTGTCGGTTAAAGCTAATATCCCACAAATATGATTATATTTCTTCAAAGCTTTTCTTATGTCTCCTATTTTAATATATTTACCTTATTTCATGATTTACATGTCATTTACTCGTTAAGTTTTTAAATGTTCAAATATTGGTCAAGCCTTACATGTTCTAAGTCATTCATACTACCATGTCTATTTTATCCATATTGCCCCATACTTAGTACATTCCATGTACTAACGCATACTTGTGCCTAAATTGTCGCATTAATGTAGGATCCGACGTTCCTACCCCTCACTCTCGTGGCTAGTTTATTTCTTCTGGATTTCAAGAGATTGGTGAGTCCTCATGTTTCGAGGACTGAGAAACTTTTATTTACTTTATGTCTTTCTAGTTTGAGATGATGTATATGGTGTATGGGTTACGTCCCAACCATTTTTTATGATGTTTAGATGGTTTATTGAGACTTATGTTAGACTTATACTTTGTCAAACTCTTTTGAAATATGAAATGTTATCTTTTGAATTATTTATTTTTATTGTCTTGTCTGATGTATGTTAAGTGGCTTGTGTAGGGCCTCTCGGGGTTCCATACGCCATGTTACACCTCGGGTATACTTTGGGTCGTGAAAAACATGGTATTCAGAGCACAAGTTTTAGAAAGGTCCTAGGATTTCTCATTAGCCACATTGGATAGAGTCTTGTTCATGAGTGTAAAGCGCGCCACATTTATGAATAAGAGGCTATAAGGTGTTTAGAAAATTCCACTTCTTTTACCATTCTAAGGTGATGCGATAAAGTGTAACTCTATATGTCTCTCTCCTAATCCTTATCTGATCCTTTTCAGGATATGGCCCCTCAAAGAGCATACATTTGGAGGAATGAGAATGAGAATGTAGATCGAGAAGCTCCTCAACTTTTGGCCGACCCTTTGGCTGAACAACTGACTAATGCAGAGTTTTGAGCTGATTTTCAAGTATTGGCTCAAGCCTATAGGAAGTTTGTGGCCCCTGTGAACCCAATTGTGGGCACGTCATTAACTGGTAAGGGACTTCACTAGGATGAATCCCCTGGAGTTTCATGGTTATAAGATTGAAGAAGATCCTCAAGAGTTCATTGATGAGGTGTATAAAGTTTTGATGATCATGGGAGTGATGCTGGTAGAAAAGGTGGAATCAGTCGTTTATCATTTTAAGGGTGTTGCTCAAGTTTGTTTCAACCAATGGAAGGAAGAGAGGGCGGTTGATGCGGGTTCTCTTGATTGGGAAAAAAATAAGATTGCTTTCCTTGATATGTTCTATAACACCTCGGATTCGAAAAGACAGAAAAAATTCAGTTTTCAGAATTATGGTGCCAGTTCCGACGTTGCCATCCATGGCTTGTGGAACGACCCACAGACCGTAGGTCTGGTCTGTGGTTGTCAAGTTAGTTTTTCAAAAATGTTAAGTTTTATGTATTTTTCAACGGTTCGCCAGGACGGTCCGTCGTCCAATACACGAGTCGTAGATAGGTCTCGTAGGTGAGTCCCAGATTTAGTTGAATGCAGGATCAAAATATGGTGACCTACGGTGGTGGTCCACGGTCCGTCGTTGGACCCACGGGCCGTATGTGGGTGTCGTCGATGGGTGTCCTATTTTGGGTGTCTCTGATCTCGATCACGACTGACCAGTACGGTCCGTGGTTGGACCTACAGACCGTAGGTCAGGCCGTCGGTAGAGGTCGGCAGTTATTTTAAGAAGGGCTTTTGGTCTTTTCTTAATTATTCTAGCCTAATACTATGTCGTTTTACCCTTCACCAAAACCCCTATATAAGTGTTTTTAACTCCAAAATTCCCCAATTGAAATCATTCTCTCAAAAATTCACAAAAGAAGAACAAGTCTTCCTCTCAAATATTTCTCTCTCTAGAAAGCTTGAAGAAGAAGGGTTCAACCTAGGGTTTCAAGTCAAGTCTCCTAATCCTCCATTGAAGTCAAGCAATTGGCATTGAGGTATGATGGTTTTTATCCATGGAGCCCTTTCCTACATGGAGTTCCCAACTTCTCCAATTATCAAAGTTAGAAATCCCCAATTGAGTTAGGGTTTTTCTTCTATGTTATGGGTTCTTTTAATTATTGATTTAATTGATTGATCTATGATCTTTTATGCATGAATTGAGTTAATCTCATGTTTTTATGATGATCCCCATGAACCCATGTAATTCTCATATTTTTCAAAGTTATGATCATATGATGTGGGTTTTGGATGATGAAAGAAGAGTTTATGAAATCAAGCATGTTCTCATAAAATTTATGTAAATGTTTTAAGGATGATTTGAGAGTGAAAAGTCAATGATGTTGTTTTGTTGAAAGGATTTCTCATATATACATGAAAGCTTGATTGTGAAAGGTTTTCTCACATAATAAAGGTTCTTAGGGTTGAAAGGTCTTCTCACCTAAAATGAATCAATGTTAAGGAGCTATTCTAATGTTGAGGCAAGAGGCGATTACCCATGCTCTATGATTGAAAGACAAGAGGTGATTACACATGTCACATGATGTAAGGACAAGAGATGATTACCCATGTTCCTTTAAGAGCTAAGATGAATATGATTAAGAACTATTCCGTGGAAGTTAAGCTTAGTACCGAGTGGACAAGTGGCGATTACCCATATCCCATAAACTATGTGCCAACATAGGATTGTATAGATAGACATTAGCTAGTGGATCCACATAAGCTAGAAGGTTATGGTCCTTACCTTGGCAAGTAGGACAACCCCTTTTCGGTGTGGGAGACACCGGATTCCATGTTGATTGCTCAAATGGTCTTATATGTCGGTTAAGGCTACTTCCCACAAACAAGCTAAGATGAACTAAGCTCACTTCAAGAAGTATCTTACGTATGTTTTAAGATGATGTTCACTCGCATTGATCATGTTTTACTTATGTTTTCTAACATTCAAGATTCATGTTTTAGCTTGATCATTGCATGCTCACGAAAATGTCCCTTTTTAGCATGACTTTATATATTTTTATGCATGGCTATCATACTTGGTACATGTTTGTACTAACACATACGCTTGCCTACATTTCTCCAAATGTAGGGTCAGACAGTCAAGGTTCTCAGTTTCGTGGCTAGAATTCTTTGAGGAGATTTCAAGCTTTGGTGAGTTCTCATACTTCGAGGATGGACATTCATTGTTTTCAGTCTTTCTTTACTTACAGTTTTGGAACATGATGTACGGGCTACGCCCAGATTCATTCTTATGTACTAGATGGATTTGACACGATGTTTAGACTACCTCTTTTCTCTGTAATACTTTTATATGTTGAAACTATCTTTTAAATCTCTTTTATTCTATTACCTCTTATGATGAATGATAAGGGGCTTATATAGGGCTTTTCGGGGTCTTATACGCCATGTTACGCCTAGGGGCTACCTTGGGTCGTGATTAGTTCTTCCCCCTTGAGATGAGGGAGGTAAAGGTTCTTGAATTCATTAACCATCGTCAACGGAATATGAGTGTGAAGGAGTATGCGTTGAAATTCACAAAATTTTCTAGATATGCTTCTACCATGGTTTCCGATCCTATCAAGGATGAGCAAGTTTGTTTCGGGAGTGTCTGAAATGGTGGTTATGAAATGTCATACTGCGTTGCTCATTAAGGAAATGGACACTTCTCGCCTAATGATTCATGCTCAACAAATTGAAGAGGAGAAGCTTAAGGAAAGGTTTAGGGATGCAAAAGGGGGGGAAAGACCGGTGATGATGACTTTTCACATCCAAGGTCTGATGGACATGGTCGTACATAGTTCCGACAAAGTTTTTCCGGTCAAGGTTCTTCCAATGCTCCGACTCCTAAGTTCAACAATGAAAGGGTGTCTAACCCTAAGCCTCAAGGAGTAAATGGTGGTGAAAATGGATCTTTGGGTTCCGCAGGCCAAAGTTGTGGTAAGAGTCATCTGGGAAATTCTTGATGGGCACAGATAATTGTTTTGGTCATGGCAAGAGTGGTCACCTCTTGAGAGATTGTCCATCTAAAATTTACAAGGGAAAGGATGGTAGGCAAGCTCCACCTAGTTGTTCGGTTTCAAGTGTTCCAAAGAAAAACTGATTGTATGCACTTCAAATTTTTCATGATCAAGAGGGTTCTCCCGATATTGTTATCGATATGTTGAAAGTCTTTCATCTTGATATTTATGCTTTGCTTGATCCCGGTGCTACCTTGTCTTTTTTGACTCCATATGTGGCTACGAGGTTTGAATTTTCTCCGGATGTGTTGTTAGACCCTTTTTCTGTCTCTACACTTATTGGTGAATCTATTGTGGCTAAGAGAGTCTATAGAAATTGTCTCGTCTCCTTATCCCACAGAGTAACTTATGTTGATCTTGTTGAGATTGATATGTTAGATTTCAATGTTATTCTTGGGATGGATTGACTTTATTCTTGTTATGCATCTGTGTATTGTCGAACCCAAGTGGTCAAGTTCCAATTTCCAAATGAGCCCGTCTTAGAGTAGGAAAGGGGAAATTCTATGCCTAAGGGTCAATTTGTTTCTTGTCTCAGAGCTAGAAAAATGATTTCTAAGGGTTGCATGTATCATCTTGTTTGGGTTAGGGATACCGATTCTTAAACCCCTACTCTTAAGTTGGTCCCCGTTGTAAATGAGTTTCTATAAGTGTTCCCAGATGATCTACCCGATGTTCCTTCTGAAAGGAAAACAGATTTGAGTATTGACCTTCTTCCAGATACGCAACGTACCTTGATTCCTCCTTACCCTATGACTCTAGTAGAACTTAAGGAATTGAAAGAGCAATTGAAAGATTTGTTAAATAAGGGTTTCATTCGACTGAGTATCTCTCCATGGGGTGCTCCAGTGTTGTTTGTTAGTAAGAAATATAGTTCACTTTACATGTGTATTGACTACCGACAATTGAACAAGGTTACCATTAAGAATAAGTATCCTCTTACAAGGATAGATGATTTTCTTGATCAACTCCAAGGTGTGAGTTACTTCTCTAAGATTGACTATCGGTTGGGTTATCATCAACTGAGGGTGAAGGAAGATGGCATTTCGAAGATGGCTTTTCGAACTTGATATGGTCATTATGAGTTTTTGGTAATGTTACTTGGTTTGACAATTGCTCCAGCCGCATTCATGGACTTAATGAATAGAGTTTTTAGACAATACCTTGATATGTCTATGATTTTGTTTATCGATGACATCTTGATTTACTCAAGGACTGAGGATGAGCATGCCGATCATTTAAGGATTGTATTGCAAGTTCTCAAGGACCATTAACTTTTTCAAAGTTTAGTAAATGCGAGTTTTGGCTGAGATTCGTGGCGTTTTTTGGTCACATCATTTTGGGTAAGGGTATTGAGGTAGATCCTAAGAAGACGGATGTGGTTAAGAGTTGGACTAGACCTATATCCCCTTCGGATATTAGAAGTTTTTTAGGTTTGGATGGTTATTATAGAAGGTTTGTGGAAGAGTTTTCTTCGATTGCCTCTCTAATGACTGCATTAACCCAAAAGAAAGTTAATGTTATTATGAAAATTTTTCTCACATACGAATATGATCATGATTTGTCAAAGGAATTTCTCACATATGGATTCTCATTGGTGAACGGTTTTCTCACATATGTTGAATTGCAATTTAAGGAGCTATTCTATGTTTTTTGATATTAAAGATGTGGATTGGTATTGATCATTGTCTTTCCTATGTTATAATGATATTTAAATTTTACCTATTCTGTTGAGATTTAGACTTAACATCGAGAGGGTGTTGAGGTAGAGGCTCAAATAGGGTAGTCTCTAGTAGCAACCTCTAGTCTCAAACTACGTGCCCCGTATGATTGTCTTAAATAATGACCTAGCTAGTGGATCCATTTTAGCAAAAGATTATATGTACGGATTCTACCTTGGTAAGTAGATTCTCCTTCTTTCGGTATGAGAGATATACCGGATTCCATGATATTGATCTCATGTTCTTATAGTTGGTTAAAGCTAATATCTCACAAAAACTACTATATTTCTTCAAAGCTTTTCTTATGTCTCCTATTTTAATGTATTGACCATATTTCATGATTTACATGTCATTTCCTTGTTAAACTCTTAAATGTTCAAATATTGGTCATGTCTTACATGTTTTAAGCCATTCATACTACCACGTCTATTTTATGCATATTACCCCATACTTAGTAAATTTCATTTACTAACTCATACTTGTACCTACATTGTCTCATTAGTGTAGGGTCTGACACTCCAACCCCTCACTCCCGTGGCTAGTTGATTTCTTCCGAATTTCAAGAGATTGGTGATTCCTCATGTACCGAGGACCGAGACACTTTTATTTACTTTATGTCTTTCTAGTTTCGGATGATTTATGTGGTGTATGGGTTACGTCCTAACCACTTCTTATGATATTTAAATGGCTTATTGAGACTGATGTTAGACTTCTACTTTGCCAAACACTTTTGAAATATGAAATTATCTATTTGAATTCTTATTTCTATTATCTTGTATGATGTATGCTAAGTGACTTGTGTAGGGCCTCTCGGGGTTCTATACGATATGTTACACCCAGAGTATACTTTGGGTCGTGACACTCATGCTACACTCTGCATCTGTTTCGTGATGCAGGATTTAGTACAAGTTATCAGCGGTGACCATTCGAGCTTGTTGCAGTTGTTGATGATCGGAGGCAAAGGTGAGCACTTGGCGTCCTAGACCTACCTGTTTGCTTTTGTATTTTGTATAGCTAGTCTTTTGCATATTGAGACAAGTTTTGTATTTGGGGCCTACTTGTGGGACTTGTATTCTTTTGTTTAGACAGCTCTGTACTCGTGACTTTCAGGTTTTGGGAGGGATCTATTATATATAATGTTGCTTTGCTTCCACTTGCTGTCTATTTTTGTTGTTATTTTATTACTTCCGCAATGTTTCTTCCCTTCTATCCAATACTTGTTGTTCCTGATTGGCTTACCTACTGGTGGGTTATAGTAGGTGTCATCATGACTCGAGACGGGTTGTAATACTTACCACACAATAAAATCTCAAAATTGCCTTAAGCCAAGCTCAAAATCTCCCCAAATCAAGTTTCTACAAAATTATTTGCAAAAAAAATAATCAATGTTTTTTATAATGTTACATATCGGGTGTATAATAGGAAAAATTACGCAAATTGGCAAACATTACTAGTGTGTTGTAAATATTGGTATATGAAAATCGTGAGCTATAAGATTGAAAACTAAAAAGACTTGGCGACATATATATATATATATATAGGTGCAATGTAGTGTGTTGTGGATGTACTTTTGCGAAATATCCCTTTTTGTTTTGTAGGAATTTCATTAGACGAAACTTTTGCAACTAATATATACCATTCCTACTACACTTTCCCCTGTTATCTTGCTCTATAGCTATAACACAAGCACTCAAAACTCCAAATAAACAGAGCTATACAAACCATCAGCAAAAAGCACATCTTTCTCACAACAAAAGCGAAAAATACCCTGGCCCTTATTTTGTGAATCGAACATGTCTTCGAGTAATAACATAACAGCTTTCTTGAACTTCTTGGCATTCATGTGTTCTATCCCTATAATCGCATCAGGCACCTGGCTGGCTTCAAATCCTGACAACGAATGCATCCACTGGCTCCGATGGCCAGTGGTGTTCATTGGAATTGCCATCATGTTGGTTTCTTTGACTGGCTTTATTGGAGCTTACTGGAAAAAAGAAGGCCTTTTAGGTGTCTACTTGGTGTGTATGGCCCTTCTTATCGTCCTTCTCCTCGTGCTCCTCGTACTTGCCTTTGTGGTCACGGGCCCAACCGGGGCTTATATGGTGCCTGGAAGAGCTTACCGTGATTATAGGCTGGAAGGGTTTTCTTACTGGTTGAGGGATCATATTGTTGGCCCTGATAATTGGGGCAATATTAGGGCATGTTTGGCTGATTCTGCAATTTGTTCTAAGCTTAACAATCAGTATGTTACCGCGGAACAGTTCTTTGCTGCTGATCTATCACCTATTCAGGTAAACTAATTTCATACATATATATGTTTCATTTAATTTGTTGTTCCGTGTTTCAAACAAGGTTGGATAGTTCATGTAGGCAGTTTATTTCCAGAAAATGTTTTCCTCCGTAACAAACACACCCTTAATCAATTTGGCATAGTTATACTGTACATTGTCTTTACTAGTCTTTGAGGTACAGCAAAAACAAAAGTAACAAAGTAAGGTTTTCACATATGTAATTTGCCAGCTTTTGCTTCTGAAGATGCTTGTTTGCAAAAACAAGTGTTTCACAGACACATGTTGTCTTACCACTTTATTCTCTCCCTCGATCCCCTCACTCAAAAAAAAAAAAGGATGGAGAAAGTTTTTTTTTCGGATATTGAGTACTTATTTTGTCTTTTATTTATTTGACAAATTACATAAAAATATTACTCCCTCCGTCCCGTTTTATATGAGTTAGTTTGGCTTCACACAAAGTTTAAGAAAAAAATGAAGAATTTTGAAACTTGTGTTCTAAAATAAGTGATAAATATTTATGAGACGGTAAATCATTTCATTAAGAATAAAATGAGTATTTTAAAGTTAAATGGTTACTTAATATAACAATGTCTCATTCTTTTGCGAACTGACTAAAAAGAAGATTGTGTTATATAAATTGTGACAGAGGGATTATAAATTATGACAATTAACAAATCAAAATATTAGAAGACATAAAAAAAAAATTGATTGACTCTTCATTTTCTATGAGTATCACATAAATTGGAACAGATGGAGTATAGATGGAGAGGGAGAGAGAGAGGAAGAAGAATAAAGATAGAATTGACAACCATGGTCCATGTAAGCATGTTTTACGTATTTCATGCGGCTCTACATGAAAATGATCTTACCTTCCTTCAATTGATGAAAGACATATATAGTAGCTTAAAAAGTAAGAACAAATTTGACATAAACAATGTTAACATTGATGATTTTTTTTTCCATTTGTTCTAACACTTGCATTATTTATTCCTTAATTATATTTCAGTCTGGATGTTGTAAACCTCCAACAATTTGTGGATACCAGTATATGAACCCAACTTTGTGGATTAACCCAACAAATGCAGTAGTAGATGTTGATTGCTCTATCTGGAACAATGACCCTAATCAATTATGCTACAACTGTGATTCTTGCAAAGGTGGCCTACTTGGAAATCTCAGGAAAGAATGGAAGAAATCTAATCTTATTCTCATCATAACTTTGGTCATTCTCATATCCGTTTATCTCATTGGTTGTTGTGCTTATAAGAATACTCTAACTAAATCAAATTCCAAGGGTAAAAAATAGTTTTAGTTAATGGTTTTTCATTTGAAGTTCAATTTTTTTCTCTTTTCTAGTATTTTGTGCTAAGGGGGAAAAATATGATATTGTTGGCATACATATTTAGTTTATGGTTTTTGATTTGAACCGCTAATTCATTACTAGCTTCCTCCTAATTTCATCACTCCCTCCGTCCCATTTTACTTATCAAAGTTTAACTTCACACATCTATTAAGAAAAAACAATAATTAGTATAGTTAGTTTATCATTTTATTCCTATTAACTGATAGAATCTTAAACATATACTCTCTCCATCCAGACAACTATACTATTTTGGGATGTTAAACAATACTTGTTTACTTTATGAAATTAATGGATTACTTTACACTTAGTTCCTAATTAACCTTTATCATTAAATATAGTTATTTCCCTATTATATTTTACAAGACATTGTATGTATTATATTCAGAGGGTGATATCATAAAATTACCCTTCTATCTATGGTTTGCAAAGTCAATTGTGGATAATTATTGTTGTACAAATAGGAAGTATTTTACTCACTATATTTTTCAAAGACATTAACTCAATATTAATAAATTGAGGGTATAATGAGAAGAAAATAATTGCTCTTCCTTGATTTATAAAAAATGACAAGTAAAAACGAGAAATCAAATTAGGAAATATTTGACAAGTAAATAAGAACCGAGGAAGTATATGGAATTGTACAGAGATTTTTCTTTGCAGTTTGCACCACGTGGCTATGTGGACCTCGAAGGAAATGTTTCTCAATTTCTATGATTATTTCATTGGCCAAATTGAGAATCGATTCCATTGAACAACTATTTTATAGTTTAGTTTTTCTAGCTAGTGGAGAACAAGATTATCTTTCTTGAATGGACTATTATCAATAATATTACTACTACAAGTATAGAAAAGGAAAAATCCTTTTAGCCAGAAAACTTTGTCATAATTTGGTCAGAATGGTAATTTTTTTTATTTATATTATTCTCTCTGTCTCTAATTATTTATCCACTTTTAAATTGACACACTTATTAAGAAAACAATGATTGACATAATGAGTACCATTTTACCTCTATTAATTATGAAGTGGGTGAATTCAAAATTTAAGATTTTCAAAAAGTTTTACGTTTTTCAAAATAATTAATTGAGGGTATAATAGGTTAAATTTTTTTATTCTTTCTTGATTTGTCAAAATAGACAAGTAATTAAGGACAACTAAAAAAAAGAAAATGGACAAGAAATTAGGGACAGAGAGAGTATAAACTAATTTCTTTTTGAGTTTTACTCTTCTAACTTGAAAATTAAATATATTCTTGGGATCTCTATATTCTTCAATCATGTTTCCAATATATTGAAAATAATTAATGACATTAATTATTGATGATTCCATAGTCAATTATGGAAAAAGACTATAAATTCAACCAAAGAGAACATTAATTATAAAAATTAAATATATTCTTTGGCCATAATTTGGTCAGAATGGTAAAAAAACTTATTTTTTAAATTGTAAAAATTGTGACATCAATAGTAAAAAAAATATTTTTTTCACTTTAATTATACACATCTTGGTATTGTTTAGTCATAAATATTCCGAATATATTTGGCAAAAAAATAGTAGAAAATAGTGTTTGACCAGGTCTAATGACTTTTGAGTTATCGTTTTTAAAATGTTTTACAAATTATGTTTTACAAATTATGTTTGAAAATTATTAAGATATATAGTTTAATTTTATTTAAAAATAATAATTAAAAAATTACTTAATTGGAAGTCATTTTAGTAACAAATATAAGTAATGGTTCACAATTTATCAAATCGGCATAATATAGGGGATACGACTTATATGATAAATACTCTTAATGTCTGACTCTCTTTGGTTCGACATATATGAACTATACGCATGATTTCTATAACTATCGACATTTACCAAGTCTAATGTGTTTTGAGTTGCCGTTATCCCAATATTTTACAAATTACATTTAAAAATTATTAAATTATATAGTTTAATTTTATTTAAACATAATAATTAAAAAAATTACTTAATTGGAGGTCATTTTAGTAACAAATATAAGTAATGATTCACAATTTATCAAATCATGTAATATAGGGGATAAGACTTGTACGATCAATACTATTAATGTCCGACTCTCTTTGGTTCGACATATATGAACTATATGCCTGGTTTCTATAAGTATCGACATTTACCCAGTCTAATGTGTTTTGTTATGTTTATTTGGTAACTTGTGAATCATTACTTATATTTATTATTAATATAACCTCTAATTAAGTAATCTTATTAGTTACTATATTTAAAAAAAATAAAAACAAATTTAAATAATTTTAAATGTAATTAAAAAATATTTCAATAACAAAAATTAAGATTTAAAACACCTTAAATATGGTAGATATCAACACATTATAGGAAAATAAATCTGAAATATAATTCTTACTTAAGTATTAGGGTAGAAGGAAAAACAACATAGAATTGGTTTAAAACAATTAGGAAATGACCCAAAAGCCCTTAAAAATAACTGCTAGACTTGACCTACAGTTCCGACCTACGGACCATATGACTTTCTATAGTCCGTAGTGGTCAACCGTAGACCAAGTACTGAGACCATAAAATCACCTATATTTTGACGGAACACTTTTACAACTCGACGTTCTTCCTACAGTCCGTAGATAGCAATCGTAAAAACCTACTTGGACCCTTAAAATTTTACTAAGTCTAGGACATACCTACAAGACCTATCTACGGTTCGTACAAAGACTGACAGGCCATCCTGGTGAACTGTAAAAAGGAGTACTGGGGTTTTTTAAATTAAAATATTTCCCCTCTTCATACGAGTGCCATCTACGGCCTGTAGAACCTTCTATGGTCCATAGATGGGACCCTTAAACATAACCTGCAACCCAAAAACTTCTTTTCTTTCTTTCCAAATTCTGATGTGTTATAAAAGGTGAATCCACTGGTCGATCTTTCTGTTCGTATATAGATATATGATCTAGCATGTCCATTTTTGAAATAAGAAAGAAAATTCTTACTTCAGTTTACTATAATATGATTTGATATGCTATGCTAAGGGTTAGTTTGAGTTCTCTTTTCGTTCCAAGTATCGTGTCTCAACTAGGGTGAACATTCAAGCTATGATAGAAGCAAACTGACGGTCTCCTCTTTTTCTATAGCTCAACGTTAAAATTCGGAAAGTGAGATTTTCAATGCAAAAATCTATTAGCCCACACAATTGTTTGTCGTCTTCTGTGAGCTACAGTATGCTTAGACACTTCTATAAGTGTCCAGGCACACAATAATAGGTGAGTAAATATCCATCAATGCTTTGATATTTAATGACCCTCAAGGTAATTTCAGTGTTTTATGCATGCTTTTCCTATTTTATCCCTTCCAATAACTTCCTTATAGCTTTTTTATGGTGTTGGGTTGGGTGGCACACTTTCCAAGGTATTCAGTTGAGTTTGGTGCGAGTTTTGGAGTTTTGAAAGATTAATGCTTGAAAGAGTTGACTTTAGTCAACACCTAGAGATGCTGGCGTCAGATAGAATTTCATCAACAATCAGCTTAGGAAGGGTCATTTTGGTCTTGTGTGATGATTAATTCAAATTTTGAGTCTTTCGTTTGGAGTTGGTGCGATTAGACGTTTTAGCTTTTGAGTTTAGCCAAAAGTTTGACTGGGAAAATTACTCGGTAAAAATTGCCTGGAATTAAATTTCGTTAGCATGATTAACTCCAGAATATTGAGTTTTGTTTAGAACGACCTTTGATTTTATTTTCGAGAGTGTCGGGTTGAGTTATTTTAGCTTTTGCCATTTTATTGTGTTTCTTTGTTTTAGTGTGGACTTTGGTCAACATTTTGATGAAATGAACTCGGATGGCTGTTTTGTATTTTTTTTAGTCCGAAATGTTGTTTCCAAGTGGTTTGCACTTTTGGTTTGCGTTGTTTTGACTCCAAATGAATTTCGAGGGCCTTTTAGAAGTTTTTGGACATTAGCCTCTTTGCTGAAAAATCTGATATCTGGTGCATTGGCTTAAGCGAACCCTTGATTTCTTAAGTGATGTTGGCTTAAGCGAACAAGGGATCTGCTTAAGCTAACAATATCTAAGGGGTGGGGGCCACTTAAGTGGCCAGCCCATGGCTTTTGCGAAGGCCTCTTTAGAAACCACGGGGCTGCTTAAGCGAAGGGAACCTCTTAGGAGGGGTTCACTTTTGAGAAGCCTCTTGCCACTTAAGTAGTGTCCAGTTTTTCAAACATTTTTCTGCTTTTGTTAAAATCGCTGGGAGTAAAACCCCATACTCCTTCTTTATTTCCAAAAAGAAATCCAACTCTTTGAGATCTCGACCTTGGGAGTTTTGGAACAATTCGTTACCAATTTCAACCATTTTAAGGTGATTCTCTTTCTTTCCCTCTCCTCTACGATTTTACGTCTTTAATTTCATAATTCAAATTCGTGTCCAACCTTAAATTCCCTAGTTTCTATGCTTTAAAGTGTCGTAATTTGGCGATTTGAGGTTGGAATTGAGTTCTATTTTCACCCATCATTCGGGCATATAATCCTCATTCCTAGGAGGACAGTATGACATATTTTTTTTTGTAATTCTGTTGCTTTGATTCGAGGTTCAAATTTTTGACCCAATTCTGGTCTAAAATTTGGGTTAGTGATATGGGTATCGTTTGATCCATGTTAACTTACTCTTTGTGTTCTTGATAGCTTGACAGTGATCTGAGGATCTCCAAAAGGGGAAAAGCATATGAGTTGTAGTTTGTGTGTGGTTTTTTGGCCTTAAGGTAGGTTATGGCTTCCTTTTTTAAGACTTCACTTAGTAGATTA
The DNA here is from genome assembly GCA_029582245.1 of Solanum etuberosum. NCBI lineage: Eukaryota > Viridiplantae > Streptophyta > Magnoliopsida > Solanales > Solanaceae > Solanum > Solanum etuberosum. The sequence goes on along the minus strand of JAJONR010001885.1, from coordinate 43,115 downwards.
ATTATATTTGGCTAGTGTCACATGATTGAGGTTGAGCCCTTACGTTGAGTTGAGCTTTATTGAACATTGGATAGTTGTGTCCATAGGTTGGGTTATTTAGCTTTAGTTGTAGTTAGAGAAACCTTAGTTTAGTTGATCCTTGTGTGAGTAGTATCCTTATACGTTGATTCTAGGTGCCGTGAAACTTAGGATTGTGATATGTTTGACTTGTTTGGTTGGTGTGATTGATTGTATGGATCCTTGAGTGTGATTTCTTTTGTGGTTTATTAAATTGTTGGGCCTGAGGCCTTGAGTGTGGATTGGCAAGAGCACCAGGTCAGTACTCTCGTGGTGTGATGGGCATTTTTCTTTGTTTTGTGGTTTTAACATGACTTGATCATGGTAATGCTTTTGAAGAGTTATTAATTACATTATTTTTGATAAAAATGACTTGGTTTATGAAAGGAAATTGACCTTAATGAGTTGAAATTTCTTGAGACCCATTTTAGCTTAAAAGTGGTAAAAAGGCCCTTTTACATGATTATCACACCTTTCAACTGCTTTTACTCTGATGAGCTCGATGTATCATTCCAGGCGGCCCATTGATAAAGATACATGGGTTATTAGTAAGCTTAACGTGCCAGCCCGATAGGCATGTGGATACATCTATCCAGGTTCTTGGCGGTTTGTTAAGCTTGAGGTGTCATTCTAGGCGGCTCGATGTTTCTTGTAGGCCTATGGTTTTCCTTACTTGGTATTATACTATATCATTATGTTTGTTGGCCTTTGAATGTATTGAGTGTTTTTTATTGTGCGTATCTTCTAACTAAATCTATGATTTTATCTGCCAATCCTTTATTTTATGTTAGTTGGTATAGATTTTCCCTTGTCTTGCTCGTACCATCGTGCGTCATATATGTATTTGATCTTTCTGAGCTTGGTCAGTTTATGATGCCTACTGGGTACCCTATATTTTGGTTGTCATAGTGCACTTCTACATTTTTATGATGCAGCTCCCTGTTTGAGCCACCCTTAGTGAGCGTTGGATCTCCCGTGGCAGTCAAAGTCTCGTATTTGTGGTGAGCTTCCGACGTTCAAAGACTTGCTGCTGTCATTGTTTTGTACTGACTCCCATGTTGTATTTTTGATTATTCATTTCTCTATATGACTTTCTATTCGTAGTAGCTCCTGTATAGGTGACACCAGGTCCCGGGGATCAGTATCTTGTGTTAGTTGTCTTTTGGTCACTTTTGGGACTATTTTTTTTTATAGATTTGGTATTGTATTACAAATATATATGATATGACCATTCTTTCTATATACATTATCCTTGTCTTCTTCTTATTATTGTTTATTTTTTTATATAAACTGTGTCTTCCAAATCTTGTTATTTGGGCTTAGGCTTGTCCACTTGGTGGGTTGTGGTAGACGCCATCATGACGCTATTTTGGATCTTGACAATATGGTATAAGAGCTTTAGTTTTGCTAGTCTCACCAGTACAGGAGCAAGTGTCTAGTAGAGTTTCACAGATCCCTATGATGACGTCAGTATCCAATCTTTTAGAGGCTATCTGGCATTCTTATAAATACGTTACTATTTCTAGTTTCTTGTCGTGCGTTGATGGTTGTACCAATATCTAAACTCCAACTGTTTCACTCTTTCTCAAATGGATAGGTCAAGATTGACTGCAGGCGGGCGTGGACCTTATGCACCTCCCGGTGTAGCCCCAACTAGGGGTAGAGTTAGAGGTCGACCTAGAGGCCGGGAACGCCCACCAGTACCAGAGCCCGAGATAGAGGTTGAGCAGGTTCAACCTTTGCCCGAGGGTGTGGGGCTAGCCCAACCTCTAACAGGATTCATGGTTACACAAATATTTCATGATACTTTGGCCAGGATCCTCAGCTTCATGGAGGGTATGTCCCCAACAGGTACTGTGCCTAGCACTTCACCCGAACCATATATTAGAAGTGATTCTCAAACTTCACTAGGTAGGGGCACATGTTACTCAGACACATCATGCTGATGTGGCTCCTCGTATAGTAGTCTAGCCAGTTATGACTGGTTCTCCACCTATGGCTCCTAGGACAGCTATGACCCTTGAGGAACAAAAGATATTGGGGTAGTTTATTAGGTCGAGTCCTCCCAGGTACACCGATGCTGCAGGCAAGGATGCCATGAGTATCTAGAGAGGTGCCATGAGAGTTTGCATAACCTCGGGTAAATGGAGTCCCATGGGGTTGATTACACTGTTTACTAGCTAGAGGGGCCAGTGAAGTAGTGGTGGAGGTCCTACTTAGATTGAAGACTAGTCGGGTCACCATTAATGACATGGGCTTAAATCTCTAAGTCTTTCTTAGAGAAGTATGTACCGTGTAGCTTGGGGAAGCGGTCACGGGATGAGTTCTTAGGCCTTACTAAGGGATCACTTTCATTTGCACAGTACGAGGCATGGTTCCATAAGTTGGCGAGACATGAGTCTATGCTTATGCCGACAAAGCATGAGAGAGTTTATATGTTTGTCAGTGGGCTCTCATTTCCACTTAGATTGGCGATAGAGAAGATGGTGGTGTCGGGTTGTTCTTTACTACATATAGTTTATCATGCACTCACCACCGAGGGGATCCGTTGGAAGGCCTATGGAGGCAGTGACAAAAGGCCTCGTCGTTAGGGTGGGTTGAGCGGGTCTCAGTCCCATAGTAGAGGGTTTCAGGGCCGAGGGTATCCACATCAGTAGCAGCCTAATAGATTGTTCAGGAAGCTCTACAGATTACTGATGGTACATATTATTGATGGTAGCACGCATATGCTAGTTGTTAGATGGTTCAGACTTCTTGGGGCTCACATTCAGGGTATTTAAGCCATGGTGGCCAGACAGGTTCGGTCGAGTCATCACAGTGGTGCAGTTCTGGTAGAGTTTACTACGACTGTTGTGTAGAGTGTCACTTTGCCTGAGAGTGTCCCACGATTAGTCATTGCAAGAGGCAGGGTCCGTAGGGACAATAGGTTTAGCAGGTTCATGACCCAGGGCTCCGGTTCAGGGTAATATGGTTGGTCCCTTGGTTACTAGGGGTGGTCCTCAAGCAAGCAAATTGGGTGGTCGAGGTGGACCCGACCATATGTAAGCTTTTTCAGGGAGGCCATAGGCGGAGATATTGGATGCTATTATCACATGTGCGATCTTCGTCTCCCGTCAACCTACTTGTTTTATTTGATCCTGGGTCTACCTTCTCATAGGTGTCTACTTATTATGCTACACGACTAGATTGGTCCTGTGAGTCGATGTCTGTACCTATGGGTGTAGCTATCCCCATAGGTGATTCTTTGATAGTGGATTAAGCTTATAGAGTTTGTGTGGTTACCATCTTGGGGTAGGATACTTAGGTAGACCTTATTGTGTTAGATATGGTGGATTTTTACTTGATTCTTGGCATGGATGTTGTCTCCCTATCATGCAGTCTTGGATTGTTTCTCTAAGACTGTTACTTTGTGCATGCCTACTATTCATCCTCTTATATGGACCGATTATGATATTCATTTGCTGAGGGGTGTGATCTATTTTATGAAGGCGCGATGGTTGGTTAAGAAGGGGTGTCTATCCTATCTTGCTTATGTCTGTGACACTTGTGCTGACACTCCTCCCATGAGTCATTTCTTATGGTTAGAGAGTTTGCTGATGTATTTCCTACTGATCTACCGGGTCTTCCTCCTAACCGTGATATTGATTTTGGGATTGATGTTGAGTCGGGTACGCAGACAGTTTCCGTTCCTCCTGTCCGTTCCTCCTTACCGGATGGCTCCAGCTGAATTGAAGGATCTTAAGAAACAGCTCCAGGACCTCTTAGGGAAGGGATTCATCAGACTGAGTGTATCTCCTTGGGCTGCTCCCGTCCTATTCGTGAAGAAGAAGGATGGTACCTTGCATACGTGCATTGACTAAATGCAGCTGAATAAGGTGACCATCAAGAAAAAGTATCCTATGTCGCATATTGATGATTTTTTCGACCAGCTTCATGGTGCAACAATATTCTCTAAGTCTATCGTGAGATCAGCCTACCACGAGTTAAAGATTAGGTTAGCGGACATTCCTAAGACTGCCTTTAGGGCTCAGTACAACCATTGCGAGTTCTTAATTAGTCTTGTATTTTTGGTTGACTAATTGCCTAGATGCATTTATGGAATAGATAAACAGTGTATTTAGGCCTTATTTTTACTCATTTGTGATAGTGTTCATCGACGACATCCAAGTCTACTCTGAGAATAGGGTGCAACATGAACAACATCTGAGGATTATACTCCATACCTTGAGAGAGTAGCGGTTGTATGCAAAATTCACTAAATGTTAGTTTTGGCTTGAGTCTATAGAAATCTTGGGGAACGTAGTGTCCAAGAATGGCATTATGGTGGATCTGATGAAGATTTAGGGAGGTCGTAGCTGGCCAGGCCTACTTCACCTACTGAGGTTTGTAGTGTCATTGGGTTAGAAGGCTAATACAGAAGAATTATGAAGGAGTTTACTTCTATTGCAAAACCCTTTACTAGATTAACTCAGAAGGATGTTCCCTTTCTATGGTCCGATGAGTATGAGACGAGCTTCCTGAAGCTAAATGGGTTGTTGACTTCAGCGCCGATTCTAACTCTACCTATTGAGGGCTAGGAGTTTACAATCTACTGTGATGCTTCTGGTGTGGGCCTAGGTTATGTATTAATGCAGCAGGGTAGGGTTATTGCTTATTCTTCCAGGCAGCTGAAGCTTCACGAGAGAAACTACCCCACTCATGACCTGGAGATGGAAGCGGTAGTCTTTGCGTTGAGGATTTAGTGGCATAATTTTTATGGAGTTATGCCATCGTACTCTTCGTTATATTTTCAGCCAGAGGAACATTAATCTAAGACAACACAGGTGGATGGAGTGACTAAAGAACTATGACATTCTATCCTTTATCACCCGAGCAAGGCTAATCTGGTAGCATAGAGGGCAGTTAGTATGGGGAGTTTGTATTTCTTAGCCGTGGAGTAACGACCCATGGCGTTGGACATTCAACCCTTATCCAATCAGATGGTTAGACTTGATATTTCTGAGCTAGGCAAAGTATTTTCTTGTGTGGAGGATAGATCTTCCTTGATGGAGTAGATTCAGCCTCAATAGTTTGAGGATCCGCAGTTAAGGATGATTCGAGATATGGTTCTTAGCAGTGAGGCTGGGAAGGTGACCTTAGATCTGGAAGGAATCTTGAGGATTAAGGGTCGTATCACTGTTCCTAGAGTTAGTGAGTTAGTTGGGAGGATTCTTCAGGAATCCCATTGTTCCAGGTGTTCTATCTATCCCGATGATGCAAAGATATATCATGATTTGAGGCAACATTACTTGTTGTATGTGATGAAGAGGGACATTGCAGCGTTCGTGGCTAGGTGCTAAATTGTCAGCAGGTGAAGTATGAGCACCAGAGACTAGGTGGTGTGACTCTGTGGATACCCATTCTTGAGTTGAAGTGGGAAAGTATAGCCATAGAATTTGTGATAGTCTTACCACATACCTTATGAGGTTTTGATTCTATTTGGGTCATTGTTGATTGGTTGAACAAGTCAGCTTACTTGTTGCCGGTTCAGACTGGCTACACATCGGAGAGATTGACTTTGATCTACCTTAGAAAGATTGTATGTTTGCACGGGGTGCAAGTTTGTATCATTTTACACTGTGGTTCTCAGTTCAGTTTGCATTTCTGGAGGTCTATTCAGAGGGAGTTTGGTACCTAGGTTGAGCTTAGTACAACTTTTTACCCTCTGATCGATTGCTAGTCTGAGAGGACAATTTAAGTTCTGGAGGATATGCTACGAGTTTGTGTTATTGAATTCAATTGCTAATAGGATCGGTGTTTGGCTTTGGTGGAGTTTGCATATAATAATAGCTACCATTCAACCATTCAGATGGCACAATTCAAGGCATTATATGGTAGGAGATGTCATTCTCTAGTGGGCTTTTTTGATCCTTTTGAGGTTAGACCATAGGGCAACAGCTTATTGAGAGATTTGCTGGATAGTGTTCAAGTGATCTATGAGCGACTCCATAATGTCCAGAGTACGCAGAAGAGCTATGAGGGTCGGTGTAACACCTCAAATTCAAAAAGGGTAGAAGTTGCAGATTATGCACAATCTGGTGTCAGTACTGACGAAGCCACCGACGGCCCATGGACTGACACACGATCCGTAGGTCGGCTCGTGGTTGGCTAGTACAGGTTCCTAAAATTTGTCAAGTTCCAGTACTTTCCTATGGTTCACAAAGATGGTATGTTGTCCAATGCATGAGTCGTAGGTGGGTCTCGTAGGTGAGTCCCGAACTAAGTAAAATTTTAGACCCAAAAGTGGAAACCCACTACTGGGCATGTATGGTCTGTAGGTGGACCCACGGACCGTACATGGGTATGTCGTTGGGAGCCCAAAAGTGAGGGTCTCTGAACTCTTCAACGATCAACCAGTACGGTCCGTTGTTTGACTAACAGACCGTAGGTCGGGTCATCGGTAATTATTTTAAGAGGGGCTTTGGGTATTTTATGTCACGACCCAAGGTAGACCCTAGGTGTAACATGGCGTATAGAACCCCGAGAGGCCCTACACAAGCCGCTTAGCATACATATACAAGATAATAGAAACTGAAGAGGATTTAAATGACAATTCAGAGTTTTATAAAATGAAGTGGAAGTCTAAACAATGTCTCAAAGCCATCTAGTGCAAAGAGTGATCGGGACGTAACCCATACATCACATAAAATCTCAAATGTAAAGACAATACGAAATGAAATCTCGGTCCTTGAATCATGAGAACTCACCAATCTTCAAACTTCTACTAAGAGATCCCTAGCCACGGAAATCCATTCAAGAGTGTCAGACCCTACATTGGGGGAAAATGTAGGCAAAAGTATGCGTTAGTACAAAAATATACCATGTATGATAGCAATGCATAAAACATGTGAAATCATGCTAAAAGGGGACATTTTTATGATATTCCATGACCAAGTTAAAACATGATATAAAAGAGTTAGAACACATAAGTCATAAACACATGGTCAATGCAAGCCAACACCTTTAATACATTCGCGAGATACTTCTTTAAGTAACCTTGATTCGTTAATGTGGGAGAATTACCTTTAACCGACATGTAAGACCATGTGAGCTATTAATATGGAATCTGGTTTCTACCCCACACCGAAAAGAGGTGTTCTCCCTTGACAAGGTAAGAACCATGAACTTGTAGCTTACGTGGATCCACTAGCTAGTGTCTATCTAGACAACCTATGTTGGCACATAGTTTATGGAACATGGGTAATCACCACTTGTCCACTCGGTGCTAAGCATACCTCCACGAAATATTCATTATTCTTAACTTTCCTTAAGATGCATGAGACATGGGTAATCTCCTCTTGTATTTTGCATTAGAGGTCATAGGTAATCACCTCTTGCCTCATCATTAGAATAGCTCCTTAACTTTGATTCATTTTAGGTGAGAAGATCTTTCAACCTTAGAATCCTTTATTTGAGAAAACCTATCACATTCATGCTTTCATGTGTATATGATAAATCCTTTCACAACACAACAATAATCATATTAATACTTCACTTTCAAAGTATCCTTAAAACATTTTAATCAATTTCATAAAAATATGCATATTTCCATAATTCACCTTTCATAGTTCAAAACCCACTTTAAATCATCAAAATTTAGAAAAGATGGTTTAAGAATGGGTTCACTGGGATTCATCATAAAATCATGGAATTATATCAATTCATGCATAATAGTTCATAAAATAAATAAATTATATCAATATTGAAAGGAACCCATGACATTGAAGAAAACCCTAACTTAATTGAGGATTTCTAACTTGATAAATTGGAGAATTTAGGAACTCCATGGAGGAAAGGGGTCCATGGATGAAGATTATCATACCTTAATTCCAAAAGCTTTACTTCAATAGTGGAATTGGAGACTTGACTTGAAAACCCTAGCTTTCATCTTCAACTTCTAGAGAGAGAAATAATGAGAGGATAACTTGTTCTTCTTTTGAGAATTTGAGAGAATGAATATTTTAGAAAATCTTGGGGTTAAAACGTTTTTATAGGGCTTCTAATAAAAGGTAAAACGGCATGGTATTAGGCTAGAATAATTAGGAAAAGATCCAAAATCCCTTCTTAAAATAACTGCCGACCTCACCGACGACATGACCTATGGTCCGTCGATCAACTCATGGACTGTCCTGGTTGGTCGTCTATGAGTTCAGAGACCCTCACTTTTGGGCTCCTAACAGAAATCTCAAAATATTATATCTGAAAGCCTCTAAGAAAATAAGTTGTAGGGAAAGGTCCATGACTAATTGTAATTGTTTGAAAACAAAAGGACTAAATAAGTTAAATAAGGGGTTGCCCTCAAAAAATAAGGACATACTAACACCACTGTGACCTGATTGGAAATTGTACTAATCGCGAGCTGAATGCTGAGCTTTAGAAACTACATTATAAAATAATATAGCACATGAAGGTATATGGTCAGTACTCTGAATTTATTGAGTGTTAGACATGTTCCCCGATTCGAGTAAACCGGATATTATAAATCTTTGATGCTGAAATGAATAGAGAAGAAATACATGAAATGATGTGCCGACCATTCAAAGAGGCATTCAATTGATAAGTACATAACAGAAATAACTTAATACAAGATCAATGAAATATTCTGAGTCTCAATTATGGGAAATACTAATAACCATCATGCTCTATCAGAGCTAAATGGAGTCCTACTTGTACCCCAACTGAAAGAGCAGTTCATACCTTGCTAAGTGTACACAACTAGCTGACATGAATACGCTAATATGATATTCAAAGGACTAAGTTGTCCTGCCAACACTGACGAGTAATCCTTTATTACCCACGGTGACACATAAGTTTGGGACATAAAGATTTCTACTAAAGGTCTTAGTCTAAACTGATGGTGAGCCTTCATCCCTATGTCTTCTTTGTGCTATATAAAGCTGAATGTTCAATTGATCATGACGAATGCAATAATTATGAAAAGAGTATGAAATATAACAAATTAAGGTTCAAAGACATGAATTTTTCCTATTTTGAGGGCCCATGGTAATTACCATAGAGAAATACTGAATTATAGGTTAAAACATATATTGATAGACTATTCATGAAGAAGAACTAAATATGATGAACCTTGATCCAGCTCAACGACATGTATTCCTCTCAAACGCAGGTCCTCATACGTAGCTCCTCCTCTAAAAGGTAAGCAAGTTCTTTGTGTAATTTATACCTTGGTCCACCTTTTGTTTTTGTATGGGACAACATTGACTGAAATCCTGTGAACCACCTAATCGCACCTGGACCATCTTTGCAGGCAGGGCAATGCCATTGTCTCTTAGGATCATTAATCATACTAGTAGTTAGTTTGTCAAAACATTTGAAGAATTTTTTGAACCAAAAACATTTTCTTCGCTCCTCATAATTCATTTCTTTTATATCTGGGTGCTCATCTAATTCATCATCAGTGAAAAAACTATCTTGATCGCTTTCATCATCAGAAAAATCCAATTCATTAGATGATCCAGCATTGTTAAGCAAATCAATTTTTTTATTAGTTGGATGACCACAAGTACTATTCTTGTTTTTCAAATGTTCTGAAATGGGATTCTCAGGAATCCATGGAATCTTTTCAATACTATTTTTTTCATCATTTTGATCAGATTTAAGGCTCAAATCTAAAACACCAACATTTCTCTTATCAACTCCATATGTGTCGGGGATAGAATTATGCTTTGAAGATTTATTACAAAGCTTCCCAACGATTTTATTATTGTTGGAACTCATATTTGTATGAACCTCGAAAATATTTGACTAATCAAATGAAGAAGGAAAGTGAGAGTGGAACTACTTTGTGTCACTACTTTGGCTTTTATAACTTTTTGGGTGCTAGTGAAGAATATCAGTTCACAAGACCACAAATAGTAACACATTTATAAATTGATAGCTAGTGTTTTGTCTACACTACATTTACATAATCGGAATACTTATTATATGCAAATCAGAGGCAAAAAGGGAAAATAATATGTATAATTTATTATAAAGGATTACCAAAAAGGAAATATCCTTATTCTTAGCTGATTTTACTTTTTAGGTTTGATAAATAAATGGAAAAGATTTTATTAAATAATTCATATCCTTATTTAGTTTACCTTTTTAGGTTAGATAAATGAAAGGAAAAGAGTTTATTGTATCATCCATATCTTTATCTGATTAAATTTTTAAGGTTTGATAAATTAAAGGATAAGAGTTATTAAAATCATCCATATATTTATTTGATTTTCCCGTTTAGATTAGATAAATGAAAGAATAAAAGTTTAAGAAATCATTCATATCCTTATCTAATTAGTTTATGAAATTTTTCATAACCTTAACTTATTTACCTTTTAAGGTTAGATATATTAAAGGGTGAGAGTTTATAAAGTCATATGTAATCTTAACTTATTTACCTTTTTAGGTAATATAAATTAAAGAAGAAGGTTAAATGAGAAGTCTCATTGCATGTCAACTTCCATCAATTGAGAAACTTTTCATATTCTTTTCTACTTATGTATAATGTTTTGTAAAATATTTTTTCTTCCTATCAAACACACCAAAATATCTTGAATACCAATAATAAATATGGGTTAAAATAAATTCTTATAAGTTATAGATCATATTGGTCTAGTGCTTTAATAATTCTTTTATTCTTCATCCTCATGAACACACATTGTGTATGTTGCATATAAAAACCTTCCCTCTAAATCGTTATATTTCATATATACTTTTGAAGTTCAAATAGATATGATCATGGATGTAGTCATAGATATGATGTCAGATAACATTATTTTCATATATGCATCCTTTCAATTATTATTTTGTTAAGCGTGGTCTCAAATATATAATTTCCTTTGAGAAATGTTTATTTATGATCTTTCACTACATTGTTCCTCATTTGATGTTTAGGTATAATTGAAAGATTCACTATAATCCCACTCACAACATATGATAGATATGAATTTATCTATTTAGTTTTGTTTCTAAATACCCATTACCATCCCTAAACTTATCACATACTTATTGTGCGCTATCTTATCCTTGTGATGTAGATACAAGTGATTATTCTCAATGTCAAGTATTGAGTAGTTATTCACAATTCAGCAATTGTTGAGTCCTCATTATATGGGGACATAGTTTATTTGTTTCTATCCTTATTTCTTACTTATGTCACGACCCAAAGTATACCCTAGGCGTAACATGATGTATAAAATAATAAAAATAAAGAATGTAGAGAAAGCATTTTATACATCAAAAGAGTTGACAAAGCAGATGTCTAACATAAGTCTCAAAGTCATCTAATACATCATAAGAAAGTGATTAGGACGTAACCCATACATCACATACAAAGTCTGAAAACTAGAAATGACATAAGACTATGAAATGTTTTGGTCCTCGGAACATGAAGATTCACCAATCAACTTGAAGCACCCCCAAAAGATGTCGAGCCATGAGTGTGCGAGGTAGGATCATCGGACCCTATATTCATGAGATAATGTAGGCACAAGTATGCATTAGTATATGGAATGTACTAAGTATGAGGCAATATTCATAAACATAGGCATGATAACATAAATGACTTAAAACGTGTAGGCATGATCATAATGAAACACTTAGAATCTTTAAGAGAAGAAATAGCATGGAAAGCATAAAACATAGTCAAATACATTAACATAAAGGACATAAGAAAATCTTGAATAAAACATAATCATTTTGTGGGATCTTAGCTTGAACCGAAAATAAGGCCATGTGAGCTATGTCATGAAATACGGCATATTCCTCATGCTGAAAAAAGGGGAATCAACTTGCTAAGGTAGAATCCGTACATATCATCATTTGCTAAAGTGGATCCGATAGCTAGGTCTTTTAAGACAATCCTACGGGGGGCACATAGTTAGGGACTAGAGGTTGCTTCTAGAGACTACCTTATTTGAGCCTCCATCTCAAATTCCTCTCGGTGCTAAGTCTAAGTCCCAACGGAATAGATAAAAGTCAAATACCAATATAACATGGTAAAGGAAATGATCAACATCGAGGCATATCATTCAAGATCAAAACATAAAATAGCTCCTTAAAAAGAATTCAACATAAATGAGAAAATATTTCACCAATGTGAATTCATATGTGAGAAATACCTTTCACAATCATGATCATAATAATATCTGAGAAAACCTTTCACAATAACATTAGTTCTTTCCTTTAAAAGCTTCCCATGATCATTTAGAATAACTTCATAAAAACATGCATATCTTCATAAGTTCATAATTCATAGTTTCATGAGTTTATCATAGGTTCATACTTCAATAGGCATGGGTAATTTGGTGCTTAAAACATTATACAAGGCTTATGGTAGAGGGTAAAATGACATAGTTTTGATTTAAAATAACTAGGGAAAAGACCCAAAAGCCCTTTAAAAAAAATTGCCGACTCACCCTACGGTTCAGACCTACGGACCGTAAGACTTTCTATGGTTCGTACTGATCGACCGTAGACCAAGTACTGGACCATGATTTCACCTATCTTTTGACAGAACACTTCTACGATTTTTACGTCTTTCTACAGTTCGTAGACACCAACCATAGAAACCAACTTTGACCCTGAAAATCTCACTAAGTCTAGGACTCACCTACGAGATATATATACGACTTGTACAAGGAATGAAGAACCGTCCTGCTGAACCGTACAAAAGGTAGTGGGACTTGTTTTGAAAAAAATATTTTCCCCCTTCCTATAGATGCCATCTATGGCCCGTAGAAGCTTCTACGGTCCATAGATGGGACCCTAAATTCAGACTTTTGTACAAAAAAATATTTTCTTCATTTTCCAAATTCTGAGGTGTTACAATATTTCCCCCTTGGGAATATTCATCCTTGAATTGGACTCAAGACATCACAAGGAAGGTAGGGTAAGATATCTAACAACCCAACAAGAATACAACTTCATCATCAACATATAATCAAGCTGGAAAATCAACTACAAGCTAAAAAATATTCAAGTCATCATTTTATAAGGCATACATGCAAATCATACTCAATGTACATAATCATGAAGAAATCAATCAATTTACCTCATTTTCTCAAAAGTCAAGTTTTCATGTGTGTGTGTATGAGGAAACATGAGAACCACAAAGACACATGAAACCAAAAAGGATGAACCATGAGGAGCTAAATACCTCGATCTAGAATAGGATGGGAGGGAGAGATGGGGACAACGGGATATCATATCGACCTCGACCTCCGAAGTAGCACCCTGAACCCTTTGATTCCTCCATACGACCTTTACAGCTGCAAATTCCTTATTCCTCAATTTCTTAACTTGCCGCTCCAAAATATCAACCGGGACTTCTTCATCAGAAAGACTTTCCTTTATACCAATATTTTCCAATGGCACAATGAATGTTGGATCACTAACATATTTATTCAACAAAGAGACATGGAAAATCGTAAGTACCGATGTTATGTCATTAGGCAAATCAAGTTCATAAGAAACCTTACCAGTACGCCTCGAAATCTGATATGGGCCCACAAAATAGGGATTAAGATTCCCTTTCTTCCAAAATCTCATCACAACCTTCATGGGTGAGATTTTCAAATAGACCCAATCATCTACATCAAATTTAAGATCTCTTCTTCTCATATCTACATCGGACTTTTGTCAACTTTGAGCCGTTTTCAACCATTCTCTAATAAGTCAAACTTTCTCCATAGCCTCATGTACTTATTTGAGACCTATTAAAGCAATCTCACCAACTACAAATCAACATTCATGAGATCTACATCTCCTACTATAAAGAGCATCAAATGGAACCATACCAATGTTTGAATGGTAGGTATTATTGAAAGCGAAAATCAAAGGCAAATGATCATCCCAATTACCCTTGAAGTCAATCAGACAATCTCTCAAATAGACCCAATCATCTCCTACTATAAAGAGCATCTACATCTTCTACTATAAAGAGCATCAAATGGAGCCATACCAATGTTTGAATGGTAGGTATTATTGAAAGCGAAAATCAAAGGCAAATGATCATCCCAATTACCCTTGAAGTCAATCACACAATCTCTCAACATATCTTCCAAAGTTTGGATAGTACGCTCTGCTTGCCCATGAGTTTGAGGATGACAGACCGTACTAAGCTTAACACAAGTACAAAGACCCTTTTGGAAAGACTTCCAAAACTGAGAAGTGAATTGGCTACCACGATCTGAGATAATGGATAGGGGCACTCCATGAAACCTAACCATTTCCCTCAAATACAACTTTGCATAGTCCTCCGCCAAATAAGAACCCTTGACGGGAATGAAATGATCTGATTTCTTTATACGATCTACTATAACCCAAATCGAGTAATATTGCCGCCAAGTGCGGGGTAAACCAACAATAAAGTTGTCACTCCCCGAGGCTACCCCAGGATGCGGACATGGGACCTAGGATCACGAGTGACCCCAAGCTAACCCTGAGCTGGCATATCATAAGCAAACTGAACAAATCTATGAAAAGATAAACTAATGCGGAAGCTAAATCATGAGATAACTGAAGTGATCGGGAATACCCATAATCTATCTGAATATATAAAACTGAGAATTTAACAAAAATTGAAAGGTTAAACTCAAATGCAAAAGCTGATTCTAACTATGTCTGAAATTAGCCTCTAACTGACTAGAAGTGCTGGGACATCCCCAGCTAAATCTAGCAAAAACTGAAACAAAGACTAAAAGCAAAAGAAACATGTATGTCGTCCTCGGAGAATGAGGACTCACCAATAATACCTCTGAGCTGGAGAGCGGGAACCAATCTATGCGTGATCTTGGAGCTGAGAACCTGAACCTACATCACGAGAAGATATAGCGCAGAGTATGCGTCAGTACTTGAAAGGTACTGAGCATGCAGGATAAAGTAAAGCTGAATAATAACATAACTGAACAAAGCATATAACTGAGCAATGATATGATATAAGCATGGTACCATACAGAGAATTCTGACCATGAACTAACTGAATGCAATGACCAAGTTTATAACATGCTGAGACTGAAAACTGACTGTAACTGATAACATGGTCAATGCAATAGAATCTGACTGTGAGGGAGCTACTAATAACCGACATAAAACCACATGAGCTAAATATGGATTCCGATGTATATGCCCCATCGAGAGGACCCAATATACCCTGCCAGAGGTATAGAGGCATGACTGGCGTGATCACAAAAATAATGCCCACAGAGGGGACTTACAACCTACGGGGACATGTAGTTCTGGGACTATGAGGGTGACTGAACCTAGTCCAACTCGGTATTAAGTCTACTCCCAACTGAGTATATAAATAACACATTATGCCTGAATTTCTGTAATACTGGATAGCTCAAAGTACTGACATGCTAACTGAAAATGCAACATTAATGTACTGATAATGAAACATTCAAATCTGAGGCATGTATATCTAAAGTAACCTACCTAGCATGTGTAATTCATTAACTAAAAGAACTACATAGCTAGGGTTCTGAGTTTATGAAAGAATCTACACAAAACAATACTAAAATCATGATAATCTGATTAGGAACATTAAGTTAACTAATTCATAATGATCTGCTGAAATTTTAGAAACCCTAGGTCTAGATAATATAAAGGGAATCAGGAATTTGACTGAATTCTAGGGACCTAATGGGTGAAAGGTACCAACTAGTGAAATCCCACATACCTGGTGACGAATTCTACAGAGAAATCTTTTGATTTTGGGGATGGAACTGATGAAAACTTGCTGCGTTCTTCAACTAGGGCATGATCGACTCTTTCTCCTCTTCTTGTTCAACTTGATGATTTTTTGGAGAATGAGTTGACTTGGGTAAAGTCTAATTAAGTTACTAGGCTAAAACTGACCAAAACCATGTAGTTTAGGGGTTAAACGACGTAGTTTAGGGGTCCAACGCATAGGGAAAAGATCAAACGACCCCTAAGTTAAAAGCTGTCGGGGCCACCGATGGAACTGAATGACTGTGCGTGGACTGACCCACGGTCTGTGCTGGTCAACTGTCGATGGGGTTCTGGGACTAGGTTCTGGGGCCTCGATCCACAGACAAGGACCACGGTCTGTGGCCTGAACTACGGTCCGTGGGTCTGGCCATGGGTCATGCCTTAGAGAAATTTCTGGGCTGAGTCTGGGGAGGGGTTACAAGTGGTGAACCACGGACCACCAGGACGGACCGTGGGTCACCCTACGGTCCATGGGTGGCAACCGTGGGTTGCACCTGCAACTTCTGAAATCTATATTTTTGGTAGTTCTAGCATATGGGGTCTTACATTATCTTCCCCTTGGGAACATTCGTCCTCTAATGAAGACTAAAATAGCTGGAGGTGGAGGGAAAGAGCTTCAAACCCTACCACTAAACACTGGAAACTGATTTCTAAATGAACTATGTTCCAAGAACTTGAAAATACGCTGAAAATGCAATTACAAACTGAAGGAACATGATACTAAGACTGAATCTGCGCATGAATGACTGAAAAACTGAAGAGGAACTATTACCTCAAGCTGGAATAGAATCGAAAGGAAAGAGATGAGGATACTTGGCCTTCATGGCTGCTTCTGCTTCCCAAGTAGCTCCCTCTACGGACTGACTCCTCCACATAACCTTAACTGAAGCGACTTCTTTGTTTCTCAACCTTCTAACCTAACGATCAAAAATCTCAACTGGCACATCCTCATAAGTGAGACTATCTTTCACAGCCACACTCTCTAAAGGTACTATGGATGCTGGATCACCCACACATTTCTTCAACAATAAAATGTGAAAAACCGGATGCACTACTGCTAGTTTTGTTGGAAACTCTAACTCATAAGCCACTTTACCAACTCTTTTCAAGATCTTGTAAGTGCCTACATATCTAGGACTGAACTTCCCTTTCTTGCCTAATCTCATTACCCCTTTCATAGGTGGCACTTTCAGAAAAACCTAATCATCAACTTGGAACTCTAAGTCCCTTCTCCTTACATCTGCATAGGACTTCTGGCGACTCTGGGCTGTCTTAAGTCTATCTCTGATGAGCTGCACTTTTTCCATAGCATCGTGAACCAAATCTGGCCCTAACAAGGCTGCTTCACCTACTTCAAACCAACCAACTGGAGATCTGCATCTACGCCCATATAATGCCTCAAAAGGGGCCATCTGAATGCTGGAATGGTAGCTATTATTGTAGGTGAATTCTATAAGAGAAAGGTGATCATCCCAACAACCCTTGAAGTTGATCACACAAGATCTCAACATGTACTCTAAGGTATGAATGGTACGCTCTGCCTGACCATCCGTCTGCGGATGAAACACTTTGCTAAGATTAACCTGAGTACCAAGACCTTTCTGAAATGATTTCCAGAAATTAGAGGTAAACTGAGGACCTCTATCTGAGATGATAGACAAAGGAACACCATGCAACCTAACTATCTCATTAATGTAAAGCTTGGTGTAGTGCTCCGCCGAGTCTGTAGTCTTAACAGCAAAGCGCGCAGACTTAGTGACTCTATCAACTATCACCCAAATGGAGTCATGCTGTCTGCGAGTACGAGGTAAACCTGTAATGAAGTCCATGTTGATCACTTCCAACTTCCAAGTAGGAATGTTGATCTCTTGAGTCATACCCCCTGGTTTCTGATGTTCTACCTTCACTTGCTGACAATTGGAATACTTAGACACAAAATCCGCTATATCCCTTTTCATACCATTTCACCAAAAGACTTCCCGCAGATCGCGGTACATCTTAGTGGCGCCAGGATGAATGGAATACCTGGAATTTTGGGCTTCTGCAAGAATCTGATGTCTCAACTCACCCACCTTAGGAACACATAATCGACCCTGAGAGCGAAGCACACCATCTCCCCCTTGGGAGAATACCTCAACTCTCTGCTGATGGACTGCACCCTTTAGTTGAAGCAATATCGGATCACTGTCTTGCTCTTCCTTAAACTCCGCTACCAATGAAGATTCTGACCCATTCTGAATTGTTACACCATCATCTGATATGCTCATAAGGCGAACTCCCAAGAGAACAAGCCTGTGAACATCCTTCGCTAGTTCTTTTCTTTCTTCCTCAATATGTGCTACACTACCCATAGATAGTCTGCAAAGGGAATCTGCTACTACATTGGCCTTACCAGGATGGTAATGCACACTCATATCATAATCCTTGAGGAACTCAAGCCATCTCCTCTGGCGAAGATTCAACTCTTTCTGGGTGAGCACATACTGAAGACTTTTATGGTCTGTGAACACATCTACGTGAACACCATACAAGTAATGTCTCCAAATCTTAAGTGCAAACACCACTGCTGCAAGCTCGAGGTCATGAGTCGGATAATTATTCTTATACACCTTAAGCTGTCTAGAATCATAAGATATAACCTTACCTCACTGCATCAACACACAACCTAGGCCGACTCTGAACGCATCACAATAGATAACATAACCGTCTGAACCCTCTGGTAGAGTCAAAACCGGAGTTGTAGTCAACTTAGTTTTCAGTTCTGTGAAGCTTTTCTCATAATCATCTGACTACTGAAGCTTAACATTTTTCTGAGTCAACTTAGTCAATGAAGAGGCTATGGATGAAAATTCTTCCACGAACCTTCTGTAATAAACTGCTAAACCCAAGAAACTTCTGATATCTGTAGGAGAGTTAGGTCTGGGCCATTGTTTCACCGCTTTTATTTTCTGAGAATCCACTAGGATCCCTTCGCTAGATACTATATGCCCAAGGAAAGCAACTGATTGCAACCAAAACTCACATTTGCTAAACTTAGCAAACAACTGACGATCCTTGAGAGTTTGCAGAACAACTCTCAAATGAGTTGCATGTTCTTACTCATTCCTAGAGTAAATGAGGATATCATCAATAAAGACGATAACGAACAAGTCCAAATACTGCTTGAACACTCTGTTCATCAAATCCATGAAAGCTGCAGGAGAATTGGTTAGTCCAAATGAAATAACTATAAATTCATAATGGCCATACCAAGTTCTAAAGGCTATTTTCGGAATGTCACTGTCTCTGACTCTGAGCTGATGATAACCGGATCTGAGGTCTATGTTCAAAAAATGACTAGCACCCTGAAGTTGGTCGAACAAGTCATCAATCCTGGGGATAGGGTACTTATTCTTGATTGTGACTTTGTTCAACTGCCGATAGTCAATGCACATTATGAGAGAACCATCTTTCTTTTTCACGACTAACACTGGTGCACCCCATGGCGAAATACTAGGTCTGATGAAGTCCTTATCTAGAAGGTCTTTCAATGGCTCTTTCAATTTCTTATGCTCAGCTGGAGCCATTCTGTAAGGAGGAATAGAAATAGGCTGGGTATCTGGAAGGAGATAAATTCCAAAGTCGATTTCCCTTTCGGGAGGAACTCTGGGAAGATCTTCTGGAAACACTTCTAGGAACTCATTTACTACAGGAACTGACTCAAGAGTTGGGGTTTTGGAGCTTGAATCCTTTACCCGAACTCGATGATAGATATACCCATTGGAAATCATCTTTCTGGCCTTAAGGTAAGAAATGAATCGACCCATAGGCGCTAAGCTACTACCCTTCCATTCTAAGATTGGATCGTCTGGAAACTGAAAATGAATGATCCTAGTTCTACAATCGACTGAGGCATAACAGGAATGTAACCAATCCATGCCTAGAATGATATCGAAGTCTACCATTTCTAACTGTACAATATCTGTTGAGGTGACTTTCTGACAGACTGTGACAGGGCAATTTATGTATACCCGTCTAGCTATAACTGGGTCACCAACTGGAGTAGAGACTGAGAAGGGTTCTGAGAGAGTTTCTGGACTAACATCAAATTTGACTGCTATATAAGGAGTTATAAAAGACAGTGTAGCCCCTGGATCTAACAATGCATAAACATCGAAATAGAAGACTTGAAATCCTCCCACTGCTAGTACCAAGTGTAGGCCACTCCCTTCAACTAATAGGAAGCTAAATTTACACCCTCGACTGAAGTGACACCCATAATGCTTGTTTCCTTCTGCATGTCATCGAGAAACCCTTATGGATCCTCTTTTAACTTAGACACATGAAACTTTTGAAGGTTCATCCAAGTAAAGTCTTGGATTCTTGCTGTAGCAGTGTTAGTCTGTGGCAGAGCTGAGACCACAATCTACTGATTGACCTGGGTAGTCATGGTCTGAGCAAGTACTAGGTAAGCAGCCCTGAACTCGGCATGCATGACTAGCTCCTTCAATGGGTCTGCTGGAGCTGCTGTCTGATTTCTTGCGTTAGCTCTTCTGGGAGGCATTTTCCGAAATGCGAAGAGATGGAGTTAGTAGGATATTGAATAGAGTTCATACTCACGCACGATAAGAATAGCAAAGAAAGTGAAGTTTTCCTAAACCACTTCGTAGCCTCCCTCTCATTAGATGCGGTGCACTTCACACCCATGAAAAAGACTCTACCTAGTTCAGCTTTCAGACATCCTAGGACTCTTGAACCTAATGCTCTGATACCAAGTTTTTCATGCCCCGAGGCTACCCCAGAACGCGGACACGCGACCTAGAATCACGAGTGACCCCAAGCTAACCCTGAGCTGGCATATCATAAGTAAACTGAATAAATCTATGAAAAGACAAACTAATGCAGAAGCTAAATTATGAGATAATTGAAGTGATGGGGAATACCCATAAACTATCTGAATATATAAAACTGAGAGCTTAACAAGAACTGAAAGGTCAACCTCAAATGCTAAAGTTGATTCTAACTATGTTTGAAATTAGCCTCTAATTGACTAGAAGTGCTGGGACATGCCCCAGCTAAATCTAGCAAAAACTGAAACTAACACTAAAAGCAAAAGAAACATGTATGTCGTCCTCGGAGAATGAGGACTCACCACTAATACTGCTGAGCTAGAGATCGGGAACCGATCTATGCGTGATCTAGAAGCTGAGAACCTGAACCTATATCACGAGAAGATGTAGCGCAGAGTATGCGTCAGTACTTGAAAGATATTGAGCATGTAGGATAAAGTAAAGC
Organism: Solanum etuberosum; assembly: GCA_029582245.1. Classification (NCBI taxonomy): domain Eukaryota; kingdom Viridiplantae; phylum Streptophyta; class Magnoliopsida; order Solanales; family Solanaceae; genus Solanum; species Solanum etuberosum. The sequence continues at coordinate 22,010 of JAJONR010001885.1, read as the reverse complement.
TGAATAATAACATAACTGAACAAAGCATATAATTGAGCAATGATATGATATACGAATGGTACTATACTGAGAATTCTGAACATAAACAAACTGAACGCAATGACCAAGTTTATAACATGCTGAGACTGAAATCCGTCTGTAACTGATAACATGGTCAATGCAATAGAATCTGACTGTGAGGGAGCTACTAATAACCGACATAAAACCATATGAGCTAAATGTGGAGTCCGATATATATGCCCCATCAAGAGGACCCAATATACCCTGCCAGAGTTATAGAGGCATGACTGGCATGATCACTAAAATGATGCCCACAGAGGGGACTTACAACCTATGGGGGCACATAGTTCTGGGACTATGAGGGTAACTGACCCTAGTCGAACTCGGTATTAAGTCTACTCCCAACTGATTATGTAAATAACAAATTATGCCTGAATTTCTGTAATACTGGATAGCTCAAAGTACTGACATGCTAACTGAAAATGCAACATTAATGTACTAATAATGAAACATTCGAATATGAGACATGTATATTTGAAATAACTGACCTAACATATGTAATTCATGAACTAAAAGAACTACTTAGCTAGGGTTCTGAGTTTATGAAAGAATATACGCAAAACAATACTAAAATCATGATAATCTGATTAGGAACATTAAAGTAACTAATTCATAATGATCTGCTGAAATTCTAGAAACCTTAGGTCTAGATAATATAAAGGGAATCAAGAATCAGACTGAATTATAGGGACCTAATGGGTGAAAGGAACCCGCTAGTGAAATCCCACATACCTGGTGACAAATTCCACTGAGAAATCTTTCGATTTCGGGGCTGGAACTGATGAAAACTCATTGCATTCTTGAACTAGGGCTTGGTCGACTCTTTCTCCTTCTTCTCGTTCAACTTGATGAATTTTTTGAGAATGAGTTGACTTGGGTAAAGTCTAATTGAGTTACTAGGTTAAAACTGACCAAAACCACGTAGTTTACGGGTTAAACGACGTAGTTTAGGGGTTCAACACATATGGAAAAAGACCAAACGACCCCTAACTTAAAAGCTGTCGGGGCCACCGACGGAACTGATCGACGGTCCGTGGAATGACCCACGGTCTGTGCTGGTCAACCATCGACGGGGTTCTTGGACTAGGTTCTAGGACCTCGATCCACGGACCAGGACCACGGTCCGTGGCCTGACCTACGGTCCGTGGGTCATGCCTTAGAGAAATTTCTGGGCTGAGTCTGGGGAGGGGTTACATGTGGTGAACCACGGACCACTAAGACGGACCGTGGGTCACCCTACGGTCCGTGGGTGGCAACTTCTGAAAACTGCATTTTTGGTAGTTCTAGGATATGGGGTGTTACAAAAGTTTATATTTAAATCTTCCCATTTCCCAATAGGAATGCTAATATCTTAGGAAAAACCTCCCAGCTTTTGATGCTCAATTTTCACTTGGTGAAAATTAGGGCAGCTAGCCACAAATTCCGCAATATCCTTCATCATCCCATTTTACCAATATACTTCCCGCAAGTCACAGTACATCTTGGTGGATCCTGGGTGAATGAAATATCGAGAACTATGGGCTTCTGATATGATTTTCTCTCTCAAGTAATCGACATTGGGAGCACACAACCGACCTTGATATTGAAGCACACCATCTACCTCAAGGGAGAAAGCCTCAACAACAACTCAACCAAAATCGAATCAAGACCTTGCTTGGCTTTCACATCTTGTACAAATGACGATTTTGAACCATTATGAATCAGAATACCACCTTCATTAGAATCAACTAACTGAACACCCAATCGTGCCAATCTATATACGTCATGAACCAACTCCTTCTTATCACCTTCAACATGAGTAACACTACCCATTGGTAGTCGACTTAGAGCATCCGCCACCACATTCGACTTACCGGGGTGATAGAGAACACTCATATCGTAATCCTTTAGCAACTCAAGCCACCTCCTTTGGAGAATATTTAGATCCTTTCTTGTACACATATTGCAAACTTTTGTGTTTGGTAAAGACATCAACATGAACACCATATAAGTAATGCCTCCGAATCATTAAGGTAAAAACAACCACCGCTAGTTCCAAATCATGGGTAGGATAGTTATTTTCATGAATTTTAAGTTACCCTGAAGCATGAACAATAACTTTCCCATTTTTCATAAGAACACACCCTAGTCCAATCCTTGAAGCATCACAATAAACAACAAACCCATCAGATCCTTCCGGTAAGGTCAAGATAGGAGCCGAAGTGAGTCTATCCTTCAAATCTTGGAAACTCTGCTCACATGGCTCCGACCATAAGAACTTAACTTTCTTTTGGGTCAAAGTCGTCAATGAGAGAAAATCAAAGAAAAACCTTCCACAAACCTTCTATAATAACTATCCATACCCAAAAATATTCTAATATCCCAAGGGGATAGAGGTCTAGGCCAACTCTTAACCGCATCCGTCTTCTTAGGATATACCTCAATACCCTTATAGAAGACAATGTGACCAAGAAAAGCCATAGATCTAAACCAAAACTCACATTTACTAATCTTTTCAAAGAGTTCTTTGTCCTTGAGGATTTGTAACACAATCCTCAAATGATCGGCATGCTCATCTTCACTCCTTGAGTAAATCAAAATGTCATTGATGAACACAATAAAAAACATGCCAAGATATTGTCTAAACACTCTATTCATCAAGTCCATAAATGCGGTCAAAGCAGTAGTCAAGCCAAATGACATTATCAAAAACTAGTAATGATCATACGGAGTCCGAAAAACCATCTTTGGAATTTCATCTTCCTTTACCCTCGATTGGTGATAACTTGATCGTAGGTCGATCTTAGAGACGTAACTCGCTCCTTGGAGTTGATAAAAAAAATCATCAATCCTTGGAAGAGGATATTTATTCTTAATAGTAACCTTGTTCAATTGCTGGTAATCAATACACATGCTAAGTGAACCATCCTTCTAATGAACAAACAAAATTAGAGCACCCCATAGAGAGATGCTCGATTGTATAAAACCCTTCAAAAAATCATTCAATTGATATTTAAATTCCTTAAGTTCTGCCAGAGCCATTTGGTAAGGAGGAATAGAGATATGTTGCGTATTAGGGAGAAGGTCAATCCTGAAGTCTATTTTCCTTTTGGGAGGAACACCGGATATATCATTAGGAAACACTTCCAAAAACTCATTCACAACGGAGACTGACTCAAGAGTAGGGGTTTCGAAATCTGTATCCCTAGCCCAAACAAGATAATATATGCAATCCTTAGAAATAATTTTTCTACCTGTAAGACAAGAAACAATCTGACCCTTAGGCATAGAATTTCCCTGATTTCCATTCTAGGACGAGCTCATTAGGAAATTTAAACTTAAAGACTCAGGGTCCTACAATCTATAAGAGCATAACAAGAATAGAGTCAATTCATACCAAGAATAAATCTAACGAATCCAGATCTACATGATCAACATGAGTGACTCTATGGGATAATGAAACGGGACAACTTCTATAGACTCTCTTAGCCACAATCTATTCACCAATGGAAGTAGAGACAAAAAAAGGTTCTAACAACACATCCGAATGAACATCAAACCTCATAGCCACATAGGGAATTACAAAAGACAAGGTATCACTAGGATTAAGCAAAGCATAAACATCAAGATGAATGAATTTCAACATACCAGTAACCACATCGGGAGAACCGTCCTGCTTATGACGAGCTTGAAGTGCATAGAATCGATTTTTATTTGGAGCACTTGAACTTGCACCACTAGGTGGAGCTTTCATACCATAATTTCCCTTGTCAGTTCTAGATTGAAAATCTCTCAAGCGGTGACCACTTTTACCACAAGCAAAGTAGTTATCCGTGCCCATCAAGCATTTCCCCAGATGACTCTTGCCATATTTTTAGCATGTGGGAATCGAAGAACCATTTCCACTACCATTTCCCCTTTGAGGCTTGGGTTTAGACACCCTAATTGTTAACTTAGGAGCCGGATCATTGGAGGAACCTTGACCGAAAAACCTTTGTTGGAACCTAGAACGACCATGTCCCTCGGACCTTGAATGTGAAAAGTCACCATCACCGGTCTTTGCCCTCTTTGCCTCCCTAGACCTTTATTTATTTATTTTTAACTTAAATTTGTTGAGAATAAATCATTAGACGAGAAATTTCCATTTCCTTAATGATCATGGTGGTACGACATTCCTTAACCACCACTTCGGACACTCCCAAAACAAAGTTGCTCATCTTTACCCTAGAATGGGAAACCATAGTAGAATCATATCTAGATAATTGTGTGAACTTCAAGGAATAATCCTTCACACTCATATATCCTTGACAAAGGTTAATGAATTCAAGTACCTTTGCCTCGCTCATCTCAAGGAGAAAGAATCTATCACAGAAAGTAACCTTAAATTTTCCCAATCAAGATGACATGCATCGACCACCCTCTCTTCCTTCCATTTGTTGAACCACACTTGAGCAACACCCTTAAGTTGATAAGCGGCCAATTCTACCTTTTCCACCAGCGTCACTCCCATGATCATCAACACCTTGTATGACTCATCAATAAACTCTTGAGGATCTTCCTCAACCTTGGAACCATGAAACTCTGGGATTCATTCTAGTGAATTCCTTCACTCTAGTTGCCGTTGTAGCCACATTTGGGTTCATGGGGACCACAACCTCTCTATCATCTAGAGCCTTCATGTCTTGGGCCTACACTTGATAAGCAACTCAAAACTCTGCATTAGTCGATTATTCGAAAGAAGGATTGACCTGAACTTGAGGAGCTTCTCGTTCCATATTCTCATTCAAATTCTTCCTAACGTATTCTCTTCTAGGGGACATATCTTGAAAATGATAGGATTAGAATTAGGAAAGAGTAATATAGAGTTACACTTTATCGCACGACTTTAGAATGGTGAAAGAGGTGAAATTTCCTAAATATCTGATAGCTTCCTATTAATAAATGTGGCACGATTCACACTCATGAACAAGACTCTACTCGAAGTGGCTTATGAGACAGCCTAGGACCTTTCTAAACCTTGTGTTCTGAATACCAAGTATGTCACGATCCAAAGTATACCCAAGGCGTAACATGACATTTAGAACCCCGAGAGGCCCTAAATAAGCCACTTGGCATACATCATACAAGATAATAAAAATAAAGACTTTAAAGAAAGCATTTTATACATAAAAAAAGTTGACAAAGCGAAACTCTAACATAAGTCTCAAATCAACCTAATACATCATAATAAAGTAATTGGGACGTGACTCATACATCACATACAAAGTCTGAAAACTAGGAATGACATAAACTATAAAATGTCTCGGTCCTCCGAACATACCAATCCACTTGTAGCATCCCAAAAGATGTCTAGCCACTACTGTCTGAGGTAGTAAGGTCGGACCCTACATTCATGACATAATGTAGGCACACGTATGCATTAGTACATGAAATGTAATAAGTATGAGACAATATGCATAAACATAAGCATGAAAATATAAATGACTTAAAACATGTAGGCATGATCATAATGAAACATTTAAAAGCCTTTAGAGAAGAAATGACATGAATAGCATAAAACATAGAAAAATACATTAACATAAAGGACATAAGAAAAACATGAATAAAACATAATCATTTTGTGGGATCTTAGCTTTAACCGACAATAAGACCATGAGAGATATATCAGGGAATCCGGTATATCGATCATACCGAAAGAAGGGGAATCTACTTGACACGGTAGAACCTGTACATATCATTTGCTAAAGTGGACCCACTAGCTAGGTCATTCAAGACAATCTTACGGGGGCACGTAGTTAGGGAAAAAAGGTTTCTAATAGAGACTACCCTATTTGAGCCTCCACCTCAAAGACCTCTCGGTGCTAAGTCTAAGTCCCAACAGAATAAATAAAAGTCAAATACCAATATAACAAGGGAAAGGCAATGATCAACACCAATACATATCTTTCACGATCAAAACATAAAATAGCAACATAGATGAGAAAACCTTTACCAATGTGAATTCATATGTGAGAAATACCTTTCACAATCATGATCATAATAATATGTGAGAAAACCTTTCACAACAACATTAATTATTTCCTTTCAAAACATACCATGATCATTTACAATAACTTCATAAAATATGCATATCTTCATAAGTTCATAATTCATAGGTGCATGAGTTCATCATAGGTTCATAGTTGAATAGGCATGGGCCAATATAATTTCAACTTAATATCATGTATTAACATCAAATCTGGAAGACTTAATTAAAAATAATCAACCATAATTGAATGAAACCCATAAAGATTGAATTGAAAACCCTAACTTGAATCAATTGAAATTGAAGGAAGGGATTGGAAACCTTGGGGACCCTATGGAGGAAAGAAATCCATGGGTGAATACCCACATACCTTGATCCTTTAATCCCAAGAATGATGGAGAATTGAAGACTTGAATGGAACCCTAGCTCTTCTTCTTCTTCATTATGTTGAGAGAATTTGGGGAGAATAAATTTGGTCAAGTTGAGGGAATTAAGAAAATGAATTGAAAGTGGGTAAATTGGGGCTTAAAACATTATATAGGGCTTAGGGTAGAAGGTAAAACAATATAGGTTTGTTTAAAAATAATTAGGAAAAAGACCCAAAATCCCTTTAAAAAAATAACTGTCGACTCGACCTACAGTTTAGACATACAGACCGTAGAACTTTCTATAGTTCGTACTGATCAACCGTAGACCAAGTACTGGGACCACGATTTCACCTATATTTTGATGGGACACTACTACGGTTTGTAAGTAGTTCAACGGTCCGTAGAAACCAACTGTAGAAATTAACTTTGACACTCAAAATCTCACTAATTATGGGAGTCACCTATGAGACCTATCTACGACTCGTGCAAGGAATGACAGACTGTCCTGGTGAACCATTCAAAGGGTACTCCAACTTGTTTTGAAAATATTTTCCCTTTCCTACGGATGCCATTTACGATCTATAGAAGCATCTCGACCCGTAAAACAAAACTTTGGTCCAAAAAATTATTTTCTTCCTTTTCCTAATTCTGAGATGTTACAACTTATATCTTGTATAGTTAGGGGACTTGTCCCAATAAATCACTTTATTAAGTGCGAGTTTTCAAACATTAGTATTCAATTTTAATATAATTATTTTTAAGATCTATTTTAGTTATGGTTTCAGTTTATAGCTTCTGCTTCAGTTTAATATAATATGCTTTGATATTCTATGCACAGAGTTAGCTTAAGATCACTTTTGGTTCCAAATACTGTGTCTCGACTACGTGTAGATTCGGGTTATGACAGAACTAGATGGATGGTCTCCTCTTTGTCTATAGCTCAGCTTTGAAATAAAGGAAAGTGAGATTTTCATTCCAAAAGTTGTCGGCCTGCACAATGGTTCGTCATGTTCTCTGAGCGGTAGTGTTCTTAGACACAAATGTATGTGTCAAAGCACACACTCATAGGTTCGTAAATTAGCATCGATGCTTCGATAACTCAAAATCTGGTCACTCAGACTTAGTCATATGTGAATTCTTTTGGTTTATTCTCTTTTTCTATAGTTTAATCTCCCATTTTCATTTATTTTTCAGGTTTAAAGACGACCCTTATCCACTTCACTAGTTGGAGCTTTCTCTTGATTTTACATACAATCTTAGCTCTATGTTTAATTTTAAGCTTCAGTCTATAACTTTGAGTTTTATATCATTGATGAAAAACTTTGCAAGTGCTTCTTTTGGCATATTGAGCTTTCCTTCCACTTATTTATGTCTGAGAATAAACACGTGATATCAGATCTGTGCATTTATTTTTGTGTATGTTTTGTTGTTATTGTTGTTGAAATCCTTGTTGGTATACAAAAAACTACTTTTAACCATTACTTTTTGATAAAGGGATACAAATCTAATCGATATAAGAACAAGTGTAATGACCAAATTTTTTTCAAGCGTTACAAATTTTTTTAGCTTACTATTAACAAGGGGATAATATTCAATCATTACAAGACATAATAGTTGGTCACTAAAACTTAATTAATCAACAAAAATAGGTTCCACAAGTGATAATAATCTAACTCATGATCTAACATAACACTAAGACTTACATAAATAACGACTGAAAGTATCTAAAAGGCGTATTAAATTCAAAACACCAAACGGATAAGGGAATAAATCTAAAAAACCATTAATCTCAAACTACTATATCTAAAAGCATCTAAGAAGATACGTTGTTGGAACATGGCCCCAACTAACTCTAATTGTCTGAAAACAAAAAGACTCAATATCTGAAATAGTGGGTTGCCCTTGAAAGTGAGGACTTACAAATGCTACTGTGACCTGATTGGAAATGGTACTAATCGCGAGCTAAACTGTAACACTTTGGGTTTGGAAAAGAAGGAAAATTTTAGTTTCCGGCAGTTGTTTGTGTCTACGGGTCCCGCCTACGGACCGTAGAAGCTTGTACAGGTCGTAGGTGGCAACCGTATGTGGTGGGAAAATAAAATTTTCAAAACAAGTTCCAGTACCCTTTTTACGGTTTAATAGGACAATCCGTCATTCTTTTGACGAGTCGTAGATAGGTTTCATAGTTGACCCCAGACTTAGTGAAATTTTAAAGCTTAAAGTTGGTTTCTATGGTTGGAATGTATGGTTTTTAGAAAGACCTACGAGCTGTACACGGTTTTGTCGATTGTTGGCCAAATTTAGAGTTTCTTATCGATTTCTACAGTTGACCAGTAAGGTCTGTAGATGGTGGTCGGCATTTATTTTCAAATGGCTTTTTAGTATTTTCCCTAATTGATTAATTCCCAAACTAGGTCATTTTAATCGTAATCCTAGACCATATATAAGTTTTAAAGCCAAAAATCTAAATATTCTAAATCATTCTTCAAATTTCCCCAAATCCCTCAAAGTTCTTCCTCCAAAATTTCTCTCTCTAAAGCTTGAAGAGGAAGTTTAGGGTTTCAAGATCAAGTCTCAAAATTAACCATTGATTGTGGGCTTTTGAAATAAAGGTATGATAGTATTCACCTATGGAGTCTTTTCCTCGATAGGGTTCCTAAATTCATTAATTTTGCAAGTTAGAATGTCCAATTGAATTAGGGTTTTATTCGATCTCATGGATTCTTTTCAATTATGATCCAATTGATTGTTTTATATCTTTTTATGAATGAGTTGAGATAATTGCATATTTTTAAGTTGAATTCACATGTGCCCATGCATAATCCATGATTTATAGGCTATGAGCATATTATGAAGCTTTTGAACTATGAAAGATGAATTTATAAAGATATGCATGTTTCTTTAGGAAATTGATATAAATGATTTAAGGTTGCTTTGAGAGTAAAGCATCGATGTTGTTGTTGTTGTTGTGAAAGGATTTTCTTACATAAAGAATTCATAAGGTATAAAGGTTTTCTCACCCAAGTTGAATCAACATTAAGGATTTATTTTAATGAACTCTAGCTTGGATTGGCAACTTGATTGTGCTCTTCCATGGATAATAATACAATTAAGATTAATGAATATTATGTTGGAGTTATGCTTAGCACCAAGTGGATAAGAGGCATTTACCCATGTCCCATAACTATGTGCAACCATAGTCTTAGATAAACATTAGCTAGTGGATCCACTTTAGCTCAAGTTTATGGTTCTTACCTTGGCTAGTAAGGACATCTCTTTTCGGTGTGGGATAGACACCGGTTTCCATGTTATAGCTCACATAGTCTATGTCAGTCAAAGGTAAACTTCCCATAATAATGAACTAAGGTTACTTTCTAAAAGTATCTCAAATGTGTTTTAAAGATGCTTAGCTTGCATTGACGATAGTTATGACTTATGTTTCTAACATGTTATTTTATAATTTAGCTTTGTCATTGCATGTCATATAAAGTCCTTTTAGCATGATTTCATAAGTGTTATGCATTGCTATCATACTTGATACATTCCATTTACTAACACTTACTTGTGCCTACATTTTTTCACTAATGTAGGGTCCGACGCTCCTACCTCTCATACTCATGGCTAGTGACACCCTTATAGACATTGAAGATAGGTGAGTCCTCATGTTTTGATAACCAAGATTCTTTTATTACTTTTATGTCATTTTTTATTTCAGATGTTGTATGTGATGTATGGGTTACGTCTCAATAACTACTTTGATGTAATAGATGGCTTTGAGACTTATGTTAGATTTCCGCTTCTTTTTGTCAAACTTTTTTATTTGAAATGCTTCTTTTAAACTCTTTGTTTCTATTATCTTGTATAATGTATGATACTAAGTGGGTTGTGTAAGGCCTCTCGGGGTCTTATAAGCCATGTCACATCTAGGGCTTACTTTAGGTCATGACAAACTTGGTATTCAAAGCACAAGGTTTAGAAAGATCCTAGGCTATCTCATAAGCCACATCTAGTAGAGTCTTGTTCATGACTATGAAGTGCTCCACATTTATGAATGAGAAGCTATAAGATGTTTAGGAAATTCCACTTTTCTCATCACACTAAAGTCGTGTGATAGAGTTTAAATCTATAATGTCTCTCTCCTAACCCCTATTAGATGTTTTTCAGGATATGGCCACCCGAAGGGAATACGCTTGATGGAATGCAGGAGAGAATGTGGAACGAAAAGCTCCTTAAGTTTCGGTCGACCCTTTGGCTGAGAAAGTGATTAATGCAGAGTTTAGGGCTACTTTTAAAGTGTTGGCTCAAGACATGACAGCTCAAGCCAATAGAGAGGCTATGGTCCCCGTGAACCTAAATATGGGTACAGTGGTAACTAGAATGAGGGACTTCACTAGAATGAATCCTCTAGAGTTTCATGGTTCCAAGGTTGAGGAAGATCCTTAAGAGTTCACTGATGAGGTGTATAAGGTGTTGATGATCATGAGGGTGATGCTAGTGGAAAAGGCGGAGTTGGCCGCTTATAAACTTAAGGGTGTTGCTCAAGTTTGGTTCAACCAATGAAAAGAAGAGAGGTGGTTGATGCAGATCCTCTTGATTGGAAAAAGTTTAAGGTTGCTTTCCTTGATAGGTTCTTTCCACTTGAGATGAGGGAGGCAAAAGTACTTGAATTTATCAACCTCCATCAAGGAAACATGAGGGTGAAGGAGTATGCCTTGAAGTTCATGAAATTGTCTCGATATACTCCTACTATGGTTGTCGATCCTAGGGCAAGGATGAGTAAGTTTGTTTCAGGAGTAACTGAGATGGTGGTTGAAGAATGTCGTACCACCGTTCTCATTAATGATATGGATATTTCTTATCTAATGGCTCATTCTTAACAAATTGAAGAGGAGAAACTTAAGGAAAAGTCTAGGGAGGCAAAGAGGGCCAAGACCGGTGAGGGCGACTTTTCATATTCGAGGTCCAATAGATATGGTCATTCTAATTTTCGACAAAAGTTTGTCGATCAAGGTTCCTCTAATGCTCTGGCTCCCAAATTCAACAAAGATAAGGTGTCTAACACTAAACCTAAAGGAGGAAATAGTGGTGGATCCTCATTGTCTACTTGTGCTAGGTTTGCAAGAAAGCATGAGAGTAAATTCCTAGCCGATTCTAATGCATGTTTTGGTTGTGGAAAGATGGATCATAAGATAAGGGATTACCCCTCAGTTGCTGAGAATGAAGGAGATAATCATCGACGAGCTCAACCTAACCCTTCTGCAGGTTCTAGTGGGAGTTAGAAGCGAAACATATTTTATGCACATCAAACTCGTCATGAGCAAGAGGGTTCCCCCGATGTGTTTACCAGTATGTTAAAAGTCTTTCATCTCGATGTTTATACTTTGCTTGATCATGGTGATGCCTTGCTTTTGTGACTCCATATGTGGCTACGAGGTTTGATATTCTTCCTCATGTGTTGTTAGACCCCTTTTCTGTCTCTACTCCTATTGGTAAATATATTGTGGCTTCGAGAGTCGGTAGAGATTGTCTTGTCTCCTTATCCTACAAATTCACTCATATTGATCTTGTAGAGCTTGATATGTTAGATTTTGATGTATTCTTAGTATTTATTGGCTGCATTCATGTTATGTTTCTATTGATTGTAGAACCCGAATAGTCAAGTTTTAGTTTCCAAATGAACTTATCTGAGAATTGAAATGGGGAAATTCTATGCCTAAGAGTCAGTTATTCTCTTGTCTTAAAGCTAGAAAGATGATTTCTAAGGGTTGCATATACCATCTTGTTCATGTTAGGGATACAGATTCTGAAACCCCTACTCTTGAGTTGGTCCCCGTTGTTAATGAGTTTCTGGAAGTGTTTCCTAATGATTTACCCGATGTTCCACTCGAATGAGAAATAGAATTTGGTATTGAACTTCTCCCAGGTATGCAACCTATCTCTATTCCTACTTATCGTATAGCCCTGGAAGAACTTCTTTTAAAAGACCAATTGAAAGATTTGTTGGATAAGGGTTTAATCCGACCGAGTATCTCTGTATGGGGTTCTCCAGATTTATTTGTTCAAAAGAAAGATGGTTCACTTCGTATGTGTATCGACTACTGAAAATTGAACAAGGTTACCACTAAGAACAAATATCCTCTTCCAAGGATAGATGATTTATTTGATCAAATACAAGGAGAAAGTTACTCCTCTAAGATTGACCTCCGGTCGGGTTATCACCAATTGAGGGTGAAAGAAGATTACATTCTAAAGATGACTTTCCAAACTCGGTATGGTCATTATGAGTTTTGGATGATATAATTTTGCTTGACTAATGCTCCAGCCGCATTTATGAATTGTATGAATAGGGTGTTTAGACAATACATTAACATGTTCGTGATTGTGTTCGTCGAAGATATCTTCATTTACTCAAGGAGTGAGGATGAGTATACCGATCATTTGAGGATTATGTTACAAGTTCTAAAGGACCAACAATTATTTGCCAAGTTCAGTAAATGTGAGTTTTGGTTAATATCCAGGGCTTTTCTTGGTCTCATTATTACCGGTAAAAGTATTGAGGTACAACCTAAGAAAACGGATGCGGTTAAGAGTTGGCCTAGACCTCTATTCCCTTCGGATATTCGAAGTTTCTTGAGTTTGGTGTGTTACTATAGAAGGTTTGTTGAAGGGTTTTCTCGATTGCCTCTCTGTTGACGACATTGACCCAAAAGAAGGCAAAGTTTGTATGGTTAGAAGAGTTTTCAAGATCTGAAAGATAGGAATACCTCCGCTCTGGTGTTGAGTTTACCAAAAGGATTTGATGGATTTGTGGTTTATTATGATACTTCAAGAGTTGGGTTAGGGTGTATTGTTATGAAAAATGGGAAAGTTATTGCTTATGTTTCACGACAACTTAAGATTCATGAAAAGAACTATCCTACCCACAATTTAGAATTAGCGGCGGTCGTGTTTGCCTTAAAGATATGGAGGCATTACTTATATGGTGCTCATGTTTATGTTTTTACTGACCATAAAAGTTGACATTATGTGTTTAAGCAAAAGGATCTAAATCTTCCCAAAAAGAGGTGGCTTGAGTTACTAAAGGATTATGACATAAGTGTCCTCTATCACCCCGACAAGGTGAACGTGGTTGCGGATGCTCTTAGTCGGTTATTAATAGAAAGTGTTGCGCATATTGAAGATTGTAAGAAGGATTTGGTTCGAGATGTTCATATATTTTTCCGATTGGGTGTTCGGTTGGTTGACTCTACCAAAGGCGATGTTATGGTCCATAATGGTTCAGAATCATCTTTTATATCAGATGTGAAAGCCAAGCAAGGTCTTGATCCGAATTTGGTTGAATTGAAGGAAGCAATGCTTAAGAAGTCCATCGAGGCTTTCTCCCAAAAGGGAAATGGTGTACTTCGGTATCAAGGTCGCTTGTGTGTTCCCAATATTGATGATTTGAGGGAGCAAATTTTATCAAAAGCCCATAGTTCTCGATATTCCATTCACCTGGGAGGCACCAAGATGTACCGTGACTTGCGAGAGGTCTATAAATGGAATAGGATAGAGAAGGATATTGTGGAATTTGTGGCTAAATATTCTAAAATGTGCTTACAAAATCTTTTCAGATACTAAGAGATAGATTTCAAATTGATCAAAGTTCAGAAGTTAAACTAAGACTGATAGGAAAAAAGAGGATCGGAAGGAAGAAGGTACAAATTGCCAACATTTTCTGAGGTAGCACCTTTGGTAGTTGGTGATTTTGAACCAATCAGTTCTGACAGGGATATAATAATTGAAAGACATTCTGGACAACTTCAGAGAATTAGTGAATTGAATGCAGCCTACTTAGGTTTGCAATATCCATTACTACTACAATTTAGCGAAGATGGATATAGAGAAGATATTCCTTTAAATAGAATTGATGAATCATCTGATGGAAGAAAATATCTTAGCTCTCTAGAATACTTTTCATACAAAATTCAAGAAAGGAAGAATGAAGTACCAACAATTGTATCGGCTAAAAGACTATTTCAACAATTCTTGGTAGATGGATATACAATGGTAGAATCTTTTTGATTGCTATTTTATAGGCTCAATCAAATATATTTGAGAGTAGACTTTTATAAAGAATTAGAAGAAGCTGTTTTGCAGGGAGACACACAACCTTCTTCTCGAGGACAAAGAGTAATATTGTCTTCTTCTTTCACCGGAGGTACACGTTATATGTTGCAAAAGTATCAAGATGCAATGGCAATATGTAAATGGGTCGGATATCCTTATCTATTCATTACATTTACTTGCAATTCTAACTGGCCTGAGATCACTAGATTTATGAAGAGTAGGGGATTGGCTCCAGAAGATCGGCCAAACATTATAACAAGAGTCTTTAAACTTAAATCAGATCACTTGATAAAGGATTTGCGAGACAACAAAGTTTTTGGACAAGTAAAAGAAGGTATGATTTTTTTTATCTTTTTATTTTACCATAATTGTTTGTTTTAAATTTGAACCATTAATAAGAAATTATATCATATTTATCCTTTGATATAGTGATTTATACAATTAAATTTCAATATCATGGATTGCCTCATGCAAATATTTTGTTGTTTCTACATAATAAATCTCCAAATATCAGTGATATTGATGATATTATTTCAGCTGAATTGCCCATGTGGTTCTGTTAGAAAATCATCTCCTTGCATGCAAAATGGAAAATGTCCAAGACACTTTCCAAAAATATTTATTTCTTCTACCTCAATTGATGAAGAGGGCTATCTTGTATTTAGAAGAAGAGATGATGGCAGGTCTAAAAAGAGATTAGGTATTGATTTGGATAAAAGATATGTTTTACCACACAATAGATTTTTGTTGTTGAAATATAGGGCACATATTAATGTTGAATGGTGTAATCAATCAAGATCAATTAAATACTTATTTAAGTATGTTAATACAAGTCATGATTGTGTTACAACTGCTTTTTGTAATAGTGAGAATTCTTCTGATTCAAGAGGGATTGATAAAATAAATATGTATTGTGATTGTCGGTTAGGCTTAGACCTTTAGTATCCATCCCTAAGTCCAACAACTAGACAACTTAGTCCTTTGAACATTACTTAAGTGGATCCATATCAGCAAGTTTTGTACTCTTGGCAAGGTACAAAAATCCTTTTAGTTGGGGTACAAGTTTTTCTCTCTCAAGTCATCAACATTGGGAACACACAACCGACCTTGATATCGAAGCACACCATCTCTTTCTTGTGGAAAAGCCTCAATGGACTTTTAAGGCACCACTTCCTTAAATTCAACAAAAATCAGATGAAGACCTTGTTTGGCTTTCACATCCAACACAAGGGAGAATTCTGAACAATTATGAACAATTAATACCACCTTAATTAGAATCAACCAACTGAACACCCAATCGGGCCAATCTATGAATATCACAAGCCAACTCTTTTTTATCTTCCTTGACATGATAAACACTACCCATTGATAGTCGACTAAGAGCATCCGCCAGCACATTTGCTTTACCGGGTGATAGAGAACACTCATGTCGTATTACTTTAGCAACTCAAGCGAGCTCCCTTGGCGAAGATTAAGATCATTTTGCTTGAACACATATCGCAAACTCTTGTGGTCGGTAAATACATCAACATGGACACCATATAGGTAATACCTCCGAATCCTTAAGGAAATCATACCCGCCGCTCGTTCCAAATCATGGGTAGGATAGTTCTTTTCATGAATTTTAAGTTGCCTTGAAGAATAAGCAATAACCTACCCATTTTGTATGAGGACACACCTAGTCCAATTCTTGAAGCATCAAAATAAACAACAAGCCCATCAGACCCTTCTAATAGAGTCAATATTAGAGCAGAGGTAAGTCTATCTTTCGATTCTAAGAAATTCTTCTCACACGCTTCTGACCATAAGAACTTGACCTTCTGTTGGGTCAGTGCCGTCAATGGAGAGGTAATCGAAGAAAACCCTTCCACAAACCTTCTATAATAACTAGCAAAACCCAAGAAACTTTGAATATCTGAAGGGGATAGAGGTTTAGGCCAACTCTTGACCGCATCCGTCTTCTTAGGATCTACCTCAATACCCTTACCGGAAATAATGTGACCAAAAAAAGCCACGGATCTCAACCAAAACTTGCATTTACTAAACTTTTCAAATAGTTGTTGGTCCTTGAGGACTTGCAACACAATCCTTAAATGATCGATGTTCTTATCCTCACTCCTTGTGTAAATCGAAATGTCATCAATAAACACAATTACAAACATATCATATTGTTAAAAACACTCTATTCATCAAGTTCATAAATGCGCATGGAGCATTAGTCAAACCAAACGACATTACAAAAAACTCATAATGACCATACAGAGTTCGAAAATCCATCTAGGCAATGTCATCTTCCTTCACCCTCAATTGGTGATAACCCGACCGGAGGTTGATCTTAGAAAAGTAAATCGCTTCTTGGAGTTGATCAAGCAAATCATCTATCCTTGGAAGAGGATACTTATTCTTAATAGTAACCTTGTTCAGTTGCCGGTAATCAATAAACATGAAAAATGTGAACCATCTTTCTTCTTAACAAACAAAACTGGCGTACCCCTTGGAGAGATACTCGGTCGGATAAAAGCCTTATCCAACAAGTAATTTGCTCCTTTAATTTCTTAAGTTCTACTGGAGCCATACGAAAAGGAGGTATAGAGATAGGTTGCGTATCAGGGAGAAGGTCAATACAAAAGTCTATTTTTCTTTCAAGAGGAACACTGGGTAAATTATCGGGAAACACTTCCAGAAACTCATTTACAATGGGAACCAACACAAGTGTAGGGGTTTCAGAATCTGTATCTCTAACCTGAACAAGATGATATATGCAACCATTTGAAATTATTTTTTTGGCTCTATGATAAGAAACAAACTGACCATTGGACATAGAATTTCCCCCTTTCAATTCTAGAATGGGTTCATTTGGAAATTGAAACTTCACCACTCGGCTTTTACAATCAATAGAAGCATAAAATGAATGGAGCCAGTCCATACCAAGAATAACATCGAAATCTAACATATCAAGCTCTACAAGATCAACATGAGTGACTCAATGGAATAAGGACTTTCAACATACCAGGATCAAGCAAAGAATAAACATCAAGATGAAAGACTTTCAACATACCGGTAACCACATCGACAGAACCTTATTGATCATGTCAAGTTTGAGGTACATAAAATCGGTTTTGCTTTAGAGCACTGGAATCCAAACCACTAGGTGGAGCTTGCCTACCATCCTTTTTCTTGTCAATTCTAGATTGGCAATCTTAAGCGGTGACCACTTTTACCACAACTAAAGCAATTATCCATACCTATCAAGCATTTTCCTGGATGACTCTTGCCACATTTTTTGGCATGCAGGAACCGAAGAGTCATTAGATGAGAAATGTCCATTTCAATAATGAGCATGACAGTACGATATTCCTTTACCACTATTTTGGACACACTCGGAACAAATTTGCTTATATTTGCCCTAGGATCAGCAACCATAGTAGGAGCATACCTAGACAATTATGTCCATCGAAACCTAAAACGACCATGTCCATCGAAACCTTTGACAGGAGGAATCTTGACAGGAAAACCTTTGTCGGAACCTAGAACGACCATTTCCATCGAAACCTAAATGTGAAAAGTCACTATCACCGGTCTTTGCCCTCTTTGCCACCCTAGACCTTTCCATAAGTTTCTACTCTTCAATTTTTTGGGCATGAATCATTAGATGAGAAATGTCCATTTCAATAATGAGCATGACAGTACGATATTCCTTAACCACCATTTCGGACACATCCGGAACAAATTTGCTTATATTTGCCCTAGGATCAACAACCATAGTAGGAGCATACCTAGACAATTATGTGAATTTCAACGCATACTCTTTCACACTCATATTACCTTGAAAAAGGTTAATGAACTCAAGCACCTTTGCCTCCTTTATATCAAGGGGAAAGAACCTATCAAGAAAAGCTACCTTAAACTTCTCCCAATCAAAAGGATTGCATCAATAGACGTATCTTCCTTCCATTGGTTGAACCAAACATGAGCAACACCCTTAAGTTGATAAGAAGTCAATTTTGCCTTTTCCATTAGTGTCACTCTCATAATCATCAAAACATTATACACTTTATCAATGAACTCTTGAGGATCTTTCTCAACTTTGGAACCATGAAACTCCGAGGGATTCATCCTATAGAAGTCCCTGACTCTAATTACCGCCTTAACCACATTTGCGTTCATGGGACCACAACCTCCCTATTGGCTTGAGCTTTCATGGCTTGGACCAAAACTTGAAAAGCAGCTCGGAACTCTACATTAGTCACTTGTTTAGCCAAAGGGTCGGCCGAAACTTGTCGAGCCTCTTGAGGAGCTTCTCGTTCCATATTCTCATTCAAATTTCTCCTAACATATGCTCTTCGAGGGTGCATATCCATAAAAGCATCGGATGAGGATTAGGAGAGAGAGAGATATAGAGTTAAACTCTATCGCACGAATTTAGAATAATGAAACAAGTGGAACTTTCTAAACATCTTATAACCTCGTATTCATAAATATGGCGCGCTTCACACTCATGAAGAAGACTCTACTTGACGTGGCTTATGAGACATCTTAGGACCTTTCTAAACCTTGTACTCTTATACCAAGTTTGTTACGACCCAAAGTAGACCATAGGCGTAACATATCGAATGGAACCCTGAGAGGTCCTACACAAGCTACTTAACATACATCATACAAGATAATAGAAATAAAGAGTTAAAAAGATAGCATTTTTATATTTCAAGAGTTTGACAAAGCGTAAGTCTATCATAAGTCTCAATAAGTCATCTAATACATCATAAGGAAAATGATTGAAACATAACTCATACATCACATACAAAGTTTGTAAACTAAAAATGACATAAAACTATAAAAGTATCTCTGTCCTCGGATCATGAGGGCTCACAAATCTTCAGAGCCAATGAAACCAACTAGCCATGAGTATGGAAAATAGGAGAGTCTGACCCTACATTAATGAAACAATGTAGGAACAAGTATGAATTAGTACATGGAATGTACTAAGTATGGGGTAATATGCATAAAATAGTCATGATAGCATGAATGGTTTAAGACATGTAGACATGATCAATATTTGAACATTTCAAAAGCTTAAAGAAGAATGGACATGTAAATCATGAAATATAATCAAATACATTAACATAAAGGACAATATAAAAACTTTGAAGAAACATAGTCATTTTGTGGGATTTTAAATTTAACGACAATAAGACCATGAGAGCTATGTCATGGAATTCGGTATATCCCTCATATCGAAAGAAGGGGAATATACTTGCCAAGGTAGAATCCGTACATATTATCTTTTGCTAAAGTTGATCCACTAGCTAGGCCATTTAAGAAAATCCTAAGAGGGCATGTAGTTAGGGACTAGAGGTTGCTACTAAGACTACCCTATTTGAGCCTCCACCTCAAAGACCTCTTGGTGCTAAGTCCAAATCACAATGGAATAGATAAAAGTCAAACATTAATATAACATAGGAAAGACAATGATCAATACCAATCCACATCTTTTGAGATCAAAATGTAGAAGAGCTCCATAAACATAATTCACATAGATGAGAAAACCTTTCACTAATGTGAATCCATGTGTGAGAAATACCTTTCACAATTATGATCATAGTAGCATCGTAGAAAACCTTTCACAATAACATTGATATTTTCCTTTCAGAGCACCCCTAACTCATTTACAATAACTTCATAAAACATACATATCTTCATAAGTTCATAATTCATAGGTTCATGAGTTCATCATAGGTCCATAGTTGAAAATCATAATTTAGGCATGTGTAAACAAAATTTCAACTAAATATAGTGTATTAACATTGAATCATGCATTATAAGACTTATGTAACAATGATCAATCACCATTAAATGAAACCCATAAATATTGAATTAAATCCCTAACTTAAACAATTGAATTTGAGATCGAGAAATTACAACCTTTGGGGACCCCATTGGAGAATGGATCTCATGGATGAATACCCACATACCTTGATACTTAAAGCCAAAAATGAAGGGAGGATTGGAGACATGGATTAATGATAGTTCTTCTTCTTCTTCCTTAGTCTTGAGAGAATTTGGGGAGTGGATTTATTAGAATGAATAGAAAATTATAATTTGGGGCTTAAAAGATTTATATAGGGCTTAGGGTAGAAGGAAAAACAACATAGAATTGGTTTAAAACAATTAGGAAAAGACCAAAAAGCCCTTTAAAATAACTTCCAGACTTCGAACTACGGTTCCGACCTACGATTCTGACCTACGGACCATATGACTCTCTATAGTCCGTAGTGGTCAACCATAGGCCAAGTTATGGGACCTTGAAATCACCTATCTTTTGATGGAACACTTCTACAACTCGTAGGTCTTCCTACGGTCTGTAGATAGTGATTAACATTTCAAATATACCTCATCCAATTCTAGGTGTGGACGATCGTAATCTAGTATATAACCCAATGAAAGGTTGGGGTCGAACCCACATGGAGAGGTACTGTATCAAATTCTATTAGGAAGTAAAGACGTGATTCTAATCGGTCATAGAAGTAGACATTATCAAAATCAAACAAAATAAGTCAAAGGTTTGACAACAATTGTCAGATGGGGATTTTGAGATATCAATTAACAACTACAATAATCACTAAAACAGGGGATTAGACAAGTAGGAAGGAATTCTCAGGATGTGATCGATTATAAGCTAATTTCACTATATGGGTAATTGGAGCTTAATAATAAAGTGCTGAATCACTATGGGTAGGCTAGACTATAGGTGCAATAGTTTTCTCTCGAACAACTATTACGGTTCAGGCGAGTTCTCTCGAACCTCGAAAAGCTTGACACTACAAAATAACCCAAAACCTTAATTTATCTACTCTCTCAAGCTAGATAGGTAGGAATGATTTAAGATTCACTCTCTCGAGCTGAACCCATAACAACCCACACACTACAATCATCAATCGATAACCTTGGTTTTAGAACCTCTCTCTCGAGCAAGCCCAAAACACTAAGCTAAAATTGTATTTGCAACTACAATTGATAAATTACTACTCAGCTATCCATCAAACCCACATTAAAACAACATTTAAATCATTAAACAACAATACCCATAAGCTAATAAAGCAAATAATCACATAATCACACCCCAAGAATTGGAGTTTTAGCCAAGCATCATAAAAAGATAGAAATTAATACCAAAAGCATTCTCCATTAATTGGGTATTGCAATCCAAGTCTTTAAAATGATCCAAAATGCTAAAAATCAAAGACCCACTTCGAATCTACTTGAAAAACCCTTCAAAGTTGTTCTCCAATGAAAAATACTAAGAAAACTCTCCCCAAAAACCGAAGAAAACTAAAACTGGACTTTAATAATAAAAAATCATACCCTTTGAACTCTTTTAGAATTCAATTTATAGTTTTCCAAATTTCAGCTGCAAGGACCATTAGGCGAGGTAAGTCGAGCGTCGCCGACCAGGTCGGCGACGCGCCAAA